>CATIWQ010005796.1:0-15858 GCA_949673415.1 Euphorbia schlechtendalii
ACGAAAGACGTTCTTTGTTATATGATTATTATATATCTATTATATGTGTTGTATTTTGTGTTATAATGAGATTATAATGCATAACTTTTAAAACTGAAGCAAGATAACAGAATTTCAAAACAATAACTATACATATAACATCTATATAACATTTGCGCTAATCAGAATTTGGGTGAAGAGGAAAACAACAAACAACATTATCTATTATATAACTATTATATGTCTATTACATTTGTTGTATATTTCATTATATTGAGATTAGAATTCACAACTTACAAAACTAAAGCATAATAACACAATTTCAAAGAAATAAATTTCAAAATTGATGTGACAATCCATGTGTTGATGATGGAGCAGTCTTGTGTTTCAATTTGTGCTGTGTATTTCGAACCAATGAGCTATGATTTGTACACTTGAACACAATGTCATCATATTTCTCATCTTGAACACAATGTTAGCTATGATGGAGCAGTCTTACTTCAACTGTCTACAAGCATTCAACGAATTCGTGTTTTAGAAATGTCACCAAGCCATACAGGTAGAAAATACTGAAGATATAGTATTATAACAGACATATAATAGATATTTATCAAACATATAATAGACATGTAGTTTGATATATAATTATTTAAAATCAGATTAAAAAATTTTACTTAGAAAATCAACAAAGAAGTTAAAGAAAAGAGTTATATAGGAAAAAAGGAGAGATAGATTTTAATGCTTCAGATATGAACTCTAGAGCTGTAATAAAAATGCAATGGTGAAGAATGCTAACAGATTTTCTTTTCTCATTTCTACTCTTATTTGGCCGAGGACATGTCACAGATCAATGCAAGATATCAATTCGAAATTTATTACTCATTATGATTTCGACAGTTATAAAGACACCTATAGTATATCATATACTGAAATGCGGTTATTATAAGCTAAGATACAATTACAGTAAAGGGTTCCCAAAATCTTAAATTTCTAAGCTTAATTGATCCAACTCCAGTTACATGCCCTCAAGAACTATTCCATGAAAGCAAAAAAATTAGGAAGATTTAGTCAGTCCAATTCAGGATAATTGTTGTTATAACTTAGGATTTACTCAAAGCTATCAAGTGTCATAGATGCTTAAAGTCCTAAAAAAACTAGTTACCTTGCTCTTGGAAGCTGCCAAATTTAGCATAAACAATAACTCAAAAGATGTAATTGTTGTAGATTGCAACAAATTGTTAAGAGATATATATGAAACTACAAGCCAACATCATGTCTATATTTGCATAAACAAATTCCCAATTCTATTAAAAACAATCATATTAACAAGGTCTAATATTTATGCAACAAAGGCCAACAACATTCCAAATTTCCAGACATGGAAGCGCTTGACTGTCAATTATGCACTATTTTACGACTTAGTAATTCATCGTGATAAAAATTCAACATGAGACATGAATTTATCAATCAAAATCGAATTGGAAAAATGCAAAATAACCTAAAATAAATTAATTTAACAAAACAGAATTAACATAAACAAAACAATCATAAACGACTCACCCATGCCTGTGTTTGAAGTAGCTGCTGTATCCATTGCAGATGAAGAAGAAGCGAAGGGAGTTGATTTAATCAGAAGTTTTTGGGGGCAGCTCTTTAAAATCGAAAAAATCAAAACAAAATTGATCGTGGATAACTGAATCATGGTTTCGGTAGAACGATAATCGAACAAAAATTGAGATGAAGAGTAATTGCAGAGAGAATAGGTTTTAATTTGATAAAAAATTCAGAAGAAAGGAACAATAATTTGAAAATTGGAAGTGGATATATAGAACATAAATAAGAGAATTTGCAAACTTAAAAAGAGAAGAATATAAATTAAGTTAAATTTGTCAATATAATACTTCTTTATGTCCAATCCCTAAAAACCCCTATTAAATAGACACAATGATTTACTATGAACTAATTTTAAAATAATTTGTAAAAGTATAAAATATATATATATTTGTTTCGGTGTTCTTGCATATTTTACTATGCGAATACAAACTCATCCCTAATTTAACCTGAATTAGGCCGAATTGGAGCCTTAAAAAATTTTGGATAGACTTTATATAAATGGGATAAATATTTTTAAATAAAATCTTACGACACTCATCTCATGCAAAGTTCTACTTATGGGCAGAGCAAGACAAAAGATGTTTGAGTTTGGTACGTAAAGTAATGACGTGGAGGGGGTCTAAATTGGAAGTTAGTTCATAATTGAGAAAATTGAAAACAAGCATTTCATTTAATTTCATTAAAATGAAATGATATCGTTCTAGGTTCTTTAGAAATTGCAGGTTATAACTAATACTAATGCATGAAATTTTGAGATACAAATTTTTGAAGAATTATAATTTGTAATATTACAGTGAATGGAATTTGAATGTATCTGAAAAGTATATAGAAAAAGATTAGATAGGCATAATCCAATAAAATCCATAATCCAGTTAACTTTTCCATACTTGGATTTATTATTTCCTTTGTGGAGTTGTATATATCATATTAAAATTTGACAATATGTGGGGGTTTCTTTTCTTTCTTTCCTTTTCTTAATAAAATAAGCAAAAGCTTTTATAAAAGCTTAGTTGACAAAGAAAATTAACATAATATAATATAAAATTAAAAGTATTAATAATATTAAGAAATTATTTGATTTAATCATCATTGTTTGCTGTAGATATTTATTTATTAATGTTAAAAAATTTAAGTTATATCAGTCAATAAAATTTAAATGAATCTTACAATTCTATTTGAAAAGAATACACACAGTAGAATCCAACAAAATCTGTGTACCCAGTAAATTTTTCTTTAAATGGATTCTTTCTTTCCTTTGTGGATTTGTATATAGCAATATTAAAATTTGACCATTTTTGGTATTTTCTGGTGTTCCTTTCTTTCTTTTAATAAATCGAATACACGCTTACATAGATACTTGGTAATAGATGAGATAAAAAATTAAATCAATATAAAATATTATAATATACTCATAGTAGTCTTAAATATTTCTAATTATAATGTTGCTGTTACTATTAATGTTTACTATTGTTCATAGCTATTTGTGACTGCTAACAATATTTTCATCTCTTATATAACTAGCACAATTGTTACCGTACATTTAAATAACTACATAAACAGGTAAACAAGGTACAAAACGGCTGTTGAACAATTTAAATAAAATTCATGTTTTGAAAATATGAACATAATTATCATGTTTTCTGAAAATGTGAACTCCATTGTCATAATTAAATCATACTGCATACATGAATATGTATTATATTTCAAATTTTATCTCAACATAACACATATTTTACCTAAGACACAAGTATCACGTTCAGAATATCAAAACATCAAAAATATGTCTTGAATGCAGAATTTATGAATAATAAGGGTTGTACTGGACTCTTTTATGGTGTATTTTTTCAAAAACATTATTTGACATGCTATTTGAAAAGTAGATGCACAGCAACTCCAAACAGAGATTGCATGAAGGGAAGGCGTGACTATCTAATTTACATCACGACAAATAGCAGTCACGAGGAGAGAGAAAGAATACCCCAAAATGCGTTACTTACCCTTACAGCAAATCCATTTCTCTTTCTACCCATAAAACGCCGCCGTTTCTGTCGTTTTCTGCATAAAAACGCTGTATAGAACTGTCTTTTCGCACCCCACAAAACCTGCCTTTTACGATTCCCCAGACAAAAACCCCCAAACCCATTTGTCTTTCAGTTTCAGCTTCAGCTTCGATTCTTAACATTAATTAAATCAAAACAGCTCAACTCAACTCAACCAAACACAATCCAGCCTCCATTTCTTCGTTTCGCCCTCGACTCTTTTCTTTTCTTCTCTTCTCATTTTCTTTATTCCTTCTGTTGCTTTAGCTCACTCTGATCTTTCCAATTTTGGGCTTTTTTTCTCTTTTCCTGCCTTGGAAATTCGGGCTCTTACAATGCTCTTGAGTTAGAGTTCACTGAATTGGTCTTGTAGTTGGAGCTGGATGTTTCAATTCTTAATCTTCTTCTCATAGTTTGTTTAAGATGGACCTCAATCATCCTGATTCCAGTTGTCACTCTGTCGGGGCTCGTCCGGTGCCGTTTTGTATCGATCTTAACGAGGCCCCTCTTTCGTCCCCTCGTGAAAAGGTCGCCGGAGATGATGCTGGTCCGACGACGGCTGGCGGTGGTAACGTTAAAGTGGGGATTCTGGACTTGGATATAAACGCATTGCCGAGTGAAGCCGCGGTGGAAGAAACTCAGCACTCGGTCAATTTTGGGTATGCCCTTTCTCTTATTTGTCAATTTTTGTTTACTTAATTGAATAAAGTTTTGATCTTTGTTGAGCTAATGTGAATTCCCTGGTTGAGAATTTAAAAGTGGCGGCTTTTGAAACATTTGATTTAATGAATTTGTGGTGAATGGGGCTAGATTATCACTGAACCATCTTATGTGGTCCATTTCAGCATTTTTTACCTTATATTTTCTGTTTTGTTTGTGTGGGTATTAGAATTCCTGTCAATGTGCTGAATAAGACATTTAGAAATCCTAAGACTATTGCTGTGTGCTTTGTGGTTTGTAGAATACACTCTATACAAGGCGCTTCTTCTTCGGTTCGCAACTCAACCAATGCGCCCGTAACTTGTCCTAACTTCTTGTTTGGAGGGAGTCAGTTTGGTCTTAAACTGCCACCCAGCGATTTGGCCTCCATTTTCCGATCAAGCTTTGTAGATATTATGCGGCCTAGAGGGAATTTCGTTAGTAATGTAAACGACGTAGATTTATATCCCGCGTTGCAAAGAAGAAATTACGCCAACGATTATTCCATAAATACCATTTCATTCCAGAATCAGAGCGAAAAGCTCTTTCTCCTAGAGAGTTTACGAAAATTCTTGTTAGATAGCCATGGCATTTTACTAGAAGATGGCTGGAGCGTGGAGTTGTTGTATTGCCAGAAGAGATGTAAACCGTGTGCCGTGTATTGTTCACCCGATGGGCATAGGTTCGAGTCGGTGTTCGACGTTGCCTGCCATTTGCGTGGCCCTCGAGATGTATACGACGGGTTATCGATAGCGCAGAATAGGTTGCTTTTAGAAAGAACAAAAAAGGAATCGTTGCTGTTTTCGAGAGCCATTGATTCCAACCAATGCCAAACAAGTCTCGCGAGCAAGATCTCGTTAGGAATCGAGAATCGGGATTTCGACGCCTTCAACAACCCGGAATCAGCTGCTATCTGTGAATCTTCTTATTACAAGGTGAATCGATTTGTTTGGAGTTTTTTTTTTAGTTTTTATCGAAAATTTTGATGTTAAAAATTCTGTTTCAGGATGGATTCCCGGTCCAGTTTGCGGAGTTTTTCGTTCTTTCGTTAGGGGAGGTGGACCCACGGCTGTCTTATCATCGTGCTAACCAAATATGGCCAGTAGGATACAAATCCAGCTGGCATGACAAGATTACGGGATCTCTTTTCGTATGCGATGTCTCAGATGGCGGCGATAAAGGTCCGATTTTTAAGGTTCAAAGGTATCCATGTACTAATCGAGCCATCCCTACTGGATCAACGATCTTGTCTAGGCCACCGAGCATTGGCACCGTGAATAAAGAACCTGAAAACACCTTTGAAATCGATCCTCAGATGATATTCTCGGATTCTAGCCCTCCAAACATTGACTTTAATGTTTTGGAGAGTCGAAATGCTTCGAATCGTGCTTCGAAAAATCCCGGGGGAACTGTGAGTAACAGTATAAGATTAGACGATGACATCGGCGAGTTTCTGGTGGAAGGAAAATCGTGTTCTTCGGTATGGAAAATGGTTTCTGAGAAGCTGGTGCAGATTTTCCGTGATGTGTATAAGAAGAATGGTAAGTGTGAATTTTCTTGCAGGCATTCATATCATTGGTGCTCGTCTTGCATTGTTTACGACACTATGGAAACCATGGAATTACCCGATTCGCTGTCCAAGTTTTGCCATATGTACGGCCCACTTGATGTGCCCCGCTGCTTTGATAGGAATGAAGGAATTTCTAGGACATGTGAAGCCTTGGTTAAATGGTTAGGACAGGACAGGTTTGGACTAGATATCGATTTTGTGCAAGAAATGATAGAGCGGCGTCCTGGGGCTCATTCCTTATCAGATTATATTGTTCTGAACAGCCGATCCGATAAGTCGAAATTACAGACGATTGGAAACGGGTATCTCGTGGCGAAAAGGGAAAACGATTCTCAAATTGATAAGGAAATGACGTGTAAACCCCCTAAAGAAATACTTGTGGAGGACTCGTCTTTCCCTGGAAAGCCATTGGGGTCCAAGCTTCCGACTTTTTTAGTCAGCGATGCTCTTCAGGTATGGAACGTGTTCTTTTGAGCTACAAGAACTAACTAAATGTATTTTTTTTCAAAAAAAAAAAAATGTCTTCCATAACTGTTTGGTTTCTTTTTGTTATGTTTTAGTCATGGGAGTTACTCTGGCGATTCTCTGAAGTTCTGGGAGTAGACGAAACTTTATCATTCGAGGAATTCGAAGAGCAACTTAACGGAACGAATCGAGACACATCAAACGCAACAGAAATGGGAGAAACTATGTATAAAGCTCATTTCTCGCTGCTAAAAGTACTACTGGGAGAGTGGGAATCCAAGTTGCCTTTAACTTTAGATCCGATTCTGGAAAGTGGGGAGTCTAAATCGAGAAAGAAAAGGAGAAAAGTCGATAACTTGACTCTGTCTATGAAGGCGATGATTGAATTAGTCCCAGTAAATGAACTTACTTGGCCTGAATTGGCTCGAAGATATTTTCTGTTCATTTTACCGAGCGAGGTTAATACCGATTTTCCAGAGGCAGCAAGAAGTGAAAGTCGCAGAGTGTTTCGTTGTTTATTTGGAGATAGTAGGGCGCTTTATGGACCACTTCATGGAGTTGCTGTAATGGAAGCTGATGAACTGGTAGATTGGCTTTATATTTCATAGTATATGCTATAGTTATGTTTTTATTTCCTTCTATGATGGTATGATGTTTGACTCTCGTTAAATAGGAGCCTTAACTGTGACTAAGCCCTGAACAAGATTATCTCAATGAAGATTCTTGTCCTTTATACAAAAAAAGAAGAAGATAGTGTGATGTTTGATTACAAGCATCACCCAATAATATTGGTTAGTTTGTTTTGCGTTGTGGTCAACTTTGAAACAACTTGACCAATCATCTAAAGATAGTATTAGGAAAAAATATTAGAGTCATGGATCTTTTTTGGTTTTTTCGTTTAAACATTTATTGTTAATTCCTTTTCTATCGAAAAGAAAAGGATCTTGTTTTCTTTTTTTGTAGATTAGCTTCATATTGAAATTAGCTCATGAAATTGTATCAAATATCCTGTAGGCTGTTCAAAATTCCGTTGGTGTATATATCAAAATTGTGTAGGGACACATGCCAATACTAAAAGATAACTCTAGAATCGCTTATTAACTGTTTAGAAAAGCCTTGCTGAAATTTGGGTTCTTTATCGATATATTTAGGCTGCTCATCAACCGTGAACATTAAGTAGTTCATGTGGAATATTTCATTTGCTTACTGAAACTGCTACCAATTAGTATAGTTCAGTCCCGGTTTTTTGTGGCACTGTCCTATAATGTTTTGAATGCAGTGTTCGAATAGTTCATCTCTTTGGTATGGATAATTGGTCCGTCACTGCTGGCATGCAATAGAAATCGGTTTCTCGATTTGTGAATGTTTGCACAACTTCATAGAGCACATGAAAACATATAACATTAAGAAATTCGAACATTTTAGAGTAGTAGCTTATTATATGTTTCAAGTTATAGTTTAGAACAGTTGATTGCATCCATAAAACAAAAATCGACATAACTAGGAGTTTTGACATCATGAAACTTAGTAAGCAGGAATCAGTACATAAATAGCATTGGCTTTCTCTTCAACTATAGTATTCAACTTAACATCTAGAATCATTCTTTTTATGGTTACATCTGAGTATCTTAGTATATATATACGATTTATGATATTATCACCCATTTCGAGAATAAAAGTTACCTATTTTGCTCTATATTCCGTATTTGGTGGATCCATGTTTACGAATAGGCCCAATGTATGTTACAAGTTCTGTATCCTTTTTAGTTATAGTCACTATATGGTGGATCGAGATTACCATTTTGCGATTGGCCCAAATTCGGTCAGATGTTCATATCTGTAGCTGTTTCCTATTTTGCTCTATATTCTATTTCATTACTAGCTGGCCCAATACCAGGTCTGTTTCTTTCTTAGTTTTGTATTCACCGTATAGTGGATCTTGATTACCATTTTTCGATAGGCCCAATCTGCGCTTGCTATTGTTCAATAAATAAATTCCGATGTTTACATCTGTAGTTGTTTCCTAGTTTGCTCTATGTTCAGTATTCAGTTAATCTAATATATTGTACACCACCTGGCCGAATGTAAGTTACGAGGTCTGTTTCCTTTTCGGTTATTATTCATTATTTTCGGTTAGTAGATGCTTATATTGTTAGAAACCCAAATAAAATGCATTAATTCGATTGGTTTATGGAATAATGGTGCACTAACTTTTTCAATTATCAGCTGCTCGCAGAGGCTATGAAGCAGATTTTCGGCGCGTTAAAGAGTTCAAATGACAATTTGAACGTGGAGTTCAATGAAACTGTCGCCTTTAGTCCAAGCGAAGAAGTCAAAGTGGATGATGTCAGAGTGGATGACGTGGACGTTCCTAAGTGGGCAGAAGCGCTCTACGATGTCAAAAGGCTGCCGACAAATGTAGGAGCTAAAATTCGAACACGAGTTTATAACGCTTTGGCCCTCGATCCTCCAGAATGGGCGGCCGAGATTTTGCAGCATTCGATCAGCAAAGGCGTGTACAAGGGAAATGCTTCTGGACCTACCAAGGTATTTATTTACAATATTAAAAACATTTCCATGTTTATAGTTTGTGCAAAATTTTCTGAAAATGTAAATTTTATTACAGAGAGCGGTGTTGTCAGTTTTGGCGAAGGTGTGTGGCGAAACCCAGCAGCCGAAACCTCAGCCGAAACTTGTTAAGAAGAAAAAGAGCAAGCACATCACTTTGTCCGATGTGATAATGAGATCGTGTCAGAGAGCGCTTTATTGCGCTCTTTCAGATGATAAAGATAAGGTTTTTTGCAACTCGTTAGGAAGAACGCTTCTAAATACTTTGGATGATGCTGATGAAGGAATATTCGGATTCCCTTGTATGGTTTCCCGTCCCTTGGATTTCAGAACCATTGATCTGAGGTTAGCTTTCGGGACTTATAGAGGATCACATGAAGCGTTTCTAGAAGATGTTCGTGAGGTAAGTAACCTTAATGCTATTGAATTTTCCATTTTCCCTAGTCTGAAATGTGAAATTTAAGTAAAAAGCTTGAATTTTTATATTCGATTGACAGGTTTGGAATCATGTCCGTTTAGCATATTCAGATCAGACCAATTTACGGAATTTGGCTGAGAAGTTATCGCAAAAGTTTGAGACACTTTATGAAAAAGAGGTTTGGGAATTTCTCTATGTGCTTTTCTCAAAGATGTAATCTTTTTCGCTTTTACATGGAGAAAAATCGATGCAGGTCCTTACTTTAGTTGAGCAGCTGAAAGGAAATACCGATGCTGAAAGCATAAGCGCTGAAGTAAAGAGTAAAATCGAGGGACTTTTTGAGCAGACAGCTGAGACTTACAAAGCTCCGTGGGTTTTGGTCTGCAAAGGTTGTGGACTAGACAAGGACGATGGTCATGTCTTATTATGTGACAGATGCAACTCTGGTCACCATATTTACTGCTTAGATCCTCCTCTCGAGAAAGTACCTGATGGGAATTGGTTCTGCCCTTCGTGCAAAAGCAGCATTCACGACGCTTCACAGATTTCCCGCACATACAGGAAAAGAAGGCGCCGGGGAGAAATCGGGGAATTCACCCATGAAATTCTGGAGTCTCTTTCGCGTTTGGTTCGGGAAATGGAGGTGAAAGATTATTGGGATTACAGTGTCGATGAGGTCGGTCTATTTTTTACTTTACTTTCCTTTTCTTTTATTTCTCTTTAAATCGCTTTAAAGCTTCCTCCTTTTTTCAGAGGATAAGCCTTGTTAAGATGTTGGGTGATGAGGTGGCGAATTCGTCGTGTATTCATGATAACTTGGATCAATGTGCCCCGGAATCTCTCGATTTACAGCAGAAAATACGTTCACTATCTATGGAATTGAGGAACCTAAAGCTTAGAGAAGAATCCCTTGCAAGTGCCCTTGATAATGGTTTGGATGAACAGTGCTCGTTTGATTCAGAAGCCAGTGAAGAGAAACACTCAGAAGAAGCCACAAAATCTCGGTCCTTAAAGAATAAGATCTCTGTGTTGGAAAATTCAGTTGCCAGCCTGGAATTACAGTTACTCAAGGTATATATTAGGAAGAATCTTTTGGGGAAAGATTCTTCGGGTCGGTCATACTGGATCTTTTCCAGGCCAGATTCATCTCCATCAGTGATTGTCGATGCAACTACTCAGAATCTAGTACTAAAGCCCCCTCTAATGGATACTGTTCTTAGTCCAGATGTTAGTAAGTGTATTCCAGAGGGTTCGCAGATCTATTTTCATCGGTCTAGTGCTGAAATCGAAGAACTTATCGAATGGCTGAGGGAAAATGACTCGGTACAAACAGATTTGATCGAGTCTCTGATGCACTGCCTGGTTCATGTTCGTAATCGCCAGCCAACTTCAGAACCCATTGCCGTAAAGAAGAGTAGGAAGTCGAATTCACTAAAGACCAGAGCTTTAATGGCACTGGAGAAAAACTATGGTCCTTGCTCAGGACTCGATGTTACTGACATGTCAGAGAAGTCGAGAAATGCAAAAGTCGGTTTTGGTGACAGAACGTGTCGGTGCGATTGTCTAGAACTCGTGTGGCTTTCTCGCCACCATTGCCGATCTTGCCACTGTTCGTTTTCTTCCCGGCGTGAAATCGACGAGCACGATGATAAAAAATGTAGCTTTAATGTTACTAACAGAAAAACGATTGATGACGTGTCAAAAGGTAAAGGAATCGTGAGGACCGAATCCGGAAAAACGAGGAATTCGAACTCTGATAGGTTTGTTGGGTTTTCAAACGACATGGCATCGCCTTTCGATTTTGACGAGATATGTGGCAAGTTTGTTGTTAAGAACTCGAACAAGGAGTTGGTTAAGGAAATCGGACTTCTCGGCTCAAACGGGGTTCCTTCTTTCGTAAGATCCGCCCCTCCCAATCTAACCGATCCTGCTTTAAAGTTCGTCTCTTTCGGGAAAGATGATGTCAGCCAGACTGATCGTAGCGGTGATAATTTGTCAGAGAGTGCCGTGGAAATGGTTACTATTACTGGTAAGAGACTTGTGAACAAAAACAAGACTTGTGCAATCGAGATGTACAAGGACTTGGAAGAAATCGGGAGATTATCAGATCAATCGTGGTTAAGGCTCAGCTATTCAAGACCCGGAAACGATGTTTCCGTGATTCACGAATTCTTGTTGAGACCTCTTGTGGGGAGAGGGGCTCAAATTCTTAGGGAGCTCAAAATCTGTTTGCTTGATATCGATGCGGCCCTCCCTCGAGAAGCCGTGAAATCATCGAGCGCTAGCTCGGAAAAACGATGTGCGTTGAGAGCGTTTATCAAATTTGCCAAGTCGGTGTTTGAGGTTAGATTATTATTTCCTTTACTTTCTCAATTACTACATCTTATGTTGATTCCCAAAAGCTCTGTTTTCAAGCTTCTCCAGGTTACTCTCCTAAAAACCCTGGAAATAAATACTACCTCCATTTCAGAATAACTGTCGCTTTTAGGTTGTTCGTCAATATTAAGATCACATTAATTAAAGCAATAAAAATACTTATTTACCCTTGTAACTTTTTTGAATTTGAAAGTTGATTGATTGGATATTTTATTCTTTTAGTCATTTCTAATGTGCATTGAATAAGAGTAAAATGGACAAAATGTTTAAAAAGGTACACTGGAATCCGAAAACGACACTTATTTTGAAAGTTTTCTACGGTCCTAAAGCGACAATAATTTTGAAATGGAGGGAGTAGTTTACAGAGTTCCTCCACTAATTAATTAATATTGAGAGTCAAAGTCTTTTGTTTAATGCCAACATATGTTTTTCTATGAAAAGTTTGTGACTTGAGCTTTTCAAGACAACAGCTGTGACAGCAATTCCAAATAATAGACTCCTTTTTTTTTGCTATTTTTTGTTTTCCAATTGATTTTGTTGCTCGCCTCGAATCCCGCATCATTTGCTTCGTAAGTTAAACTTAGCTTTGTTTTTCAGATGGTACAAGCGACAATTGTTTTCGAGAACATGATCAAGACAGAGTACTTGAGAAACGAGTGGTGGTATTGGTCATCAATTTCCGCTGCCGCGAAAATCGCAAACCTCTCATCCCTTGCCCTAAGAATATACTCGTTGGACGCTGCCATTCTTTATGAAAAGCCGCGTCCTTTATCCCCTGAAGAAATCGCAGAAGTCAATAACAAGTCAGACGACGATTCTTCTGCCCACACAGACGTCACGATTCCAAAGCCAGCCCCAAAGACTCGTAATGCGGGCCCCACTGAAAAAGGCAAACCACAAAGCAGATCAGGTAAGAAAAGAAAAGATTCAGCGCGATGAAGATAAAAAAAAGTAGGAATCTTTATCTGTCTAGCTTTAAAGCCCGGGTTTTTTTTTCCTTATGGGCTGTGAGTTGACTGGCTGACTGCAAAAATGATGCCTGAATCGTGCATTTCACGATTGCGTAAAATGTAAATATGTAGTTTCGGTGTACAGTTTCAAATCTGAAATTTTAGAACCCCGGCCAGTCTGTAGAGGAGGGATTGTTGTAAAAAAAAGTAAGAAAGGGAAAGCTAATGTATGAAATCTTTACATGTATAATGATTTCGTTCATTTGTGGTTTCCGGTTTTGCGGTTTCTGGGATCACTGTGAAATCTGTTTTGTGTCATCGGCCTGTAATACTTGAATAGTTTTGAAGGCTCTTATAGTGTAGAAGATAACCGAGATTAGACGGCTTGATGCTGACTGTTCATGATTGTTGTAATGAATGGATATTCATTTTTGTACAGCAAATATGCGGCTCGCAAAATATTTTCCACATATGAATAGGACGTACAATTGAATGTTACCTTAGTACTCAACAACAGAAAAAACAAGACAGAATTTAGACATTGATATCATAAAAATAAAACAAGACACAGAATTTAGACATTGATATCATAAAAAATGTACAATATATTCTGATAAAATGTGTTCAAATTAATTTACATTATATCAGTCCTGATTTAATATAAAGAAAAGTAGTAGTGATACACTGAATTAATAAATGAACAAAATAAAAATGTCATTTTATAATCCAGGTTGTAACAAATGTGTTAGGATTCGGGAGCTTCTAAAAATGATTTACACATTACAGCTTATCCAAAATCTTAAGCTAATGGGTAATGAGTTTTTCCTAATTATATATTATTCACTCGTGTCATTAGTTTCTCACGTGGAATACATAATTTCACACTTGCCACGACATGACATTCTCCCCCTCAAGTATGAGTTACCTACACATAAATCGGGTTAAGGCCGTGCTCTGCCTTGAGCACTACACCGCTCAAACCAACCACACCAAGCTCTGATAGCATTGTTAGGATTCGGGAGTTTTGGTATGGGGAATAATGAATCTTCAAGTGAATGATATATTTTCATGGGTCAAACATCATATCCTACCCAAAAACTTAATGATAAATAAGGGCAAATCCGATCATATTTCCTAAATTTCATTCCTCAGACTCTATTTTGCAGAGTTTATAATATTTTCTTTCCACTAATTTTCTCTATTTTTCGTTCCCTACATTATATTTCGTTCAAAATAACAATTTATTGTTATTGTTATTATTATAACAAAAATAACAAAAAGAATAAAAATAAAAAACAAAATAAATATTTTATTACATTCTTCAAAATAGTGATCCCTATGTATATGATACATTACACTGAATGGTTGGATTACCAATTTCCCTATTTTACCAAATTCTCTATTTAAGGGAACCATTGGATTTGCTTAAAACAGGAGTTTGAGCAGTGTTTTGAGTGGTCGGAACCTCCAAAGTCTTAGGCTGGAATTAATTGAGGCCCAGGCAGGACTTGGACGCTAATCAACATGGTTTAAACGCTCAGCATAGTTTGACGACAACCCTCGAATAGCGCCTAGATGGGATTTTTTAAAAATGTAGGTTTGAGTTTGAATTAATAAAAAATCATTCCAGTTAATGATGGGAACTCTTTTTATTGTGTGTTTCAGAAACAAAAAATTGATGTGCTGTATTACAAAATTAGTTCAGTAGAATGAACCAGAAAACCGGTACAAGGATTAATTCATTAGTTGAAAAAAATACTAAAAAGAATGTTATGTAATATCTAAGCACTTGATATGAAAAGCATTCATAAAATTGGGCAGTAATCCGTGGCTAGTTCTACAATACTAGGAAATCTATATCTGCTGAAATATTAGTGATTAATAGCACTGCAACTCGGAAAAACAAAACGCATTTTCGGATATCAGGTAGTTGACTTGAAAGCAAGACCAGTTTCAAGCTTCTTAATTTCAAAAATGAGCATCCTCCACATCTTGAGCACAAACATTTCGGCTTCGTCATCTAATATGGACTGAAGCATCTCCAGCATTTGCGACGCTTTCACATGTTTTTGCGTACTTGATACTATATAGTCCACCAATGTCACTTCTTCCTCTCCCAAGAACTCTGTTACCTTCTTCGAAATCCATGGTCTCATTCTCTCATGAAGTTCATGCTGCAACAAAGAAATGAAGTTCAAGCTTGGGAACTCTAATTAAAGCAAAATATTATAAATCATTAATCTACACATCATTTCAGTCGATGGACTAAAACAAATCAACTTCATTACTAAAAAACTGAAACAAAAAGCCATGAAACCAAAACAAATAAAAACCAAGTAGTCCACTGATTTTGGTTAACCTAATCTTTACTTTGGAAATTATTTAGCCTCATATGCCCACAGTTTCAGGCAATTAATCAAAAATTGGGGTAACTCCAGATTTTCAACAATTTATAATTCAAAATTTTGCTTAACCTGGCTAAGGAAATTTTTTAAACAAGTCTTGTATATCAAATGAGCAAATAACAACTCATTTAGAACAAGCAGTGTTAGGGACAGTAAGCATTTTCTTTCCATCTTTTCAAGACAAATAGCTATTCAGAAAGCATATATTGATATAGTCAGCTATAAAACTGATGCAAAATAATTGAATAAAATTCAGGAGCATATAAAACTAGAAGAAAAATGACTAAGTAGAAATTCTTACTTGGTCGTACACTGCCCAATTTATCTCATACGAGAATAGCTCATCCTTGGTCTTTGGAATCATATCAATCAACTGCTTTGCATCCAAGAGTTTCTGCTTGTCTGGTGTTTTCAATTTGTCCAACCCACGTTCTCGATTATTCAACTTATTATCATCATCATTTCTGTCCCTCTGCCGCTGGCTTGACCTATCACGAGAACGTCTTCTTTCCTTTTCCATATCCGGTTTTTCATCCTTTGTAACATTAGAAATACGCTTTGCAAATTCTGCAGCAGCAACAAGATTCGGTGGATGTCCACTAGAAACAGGAGATTGAACAGCCTGCAGCTCCTCAGTTGAATAATCAATTGGAACAAGAGGCCTCATCTTTTTGTCCTTGTGTGCATCATCATCATCCTCTTCATGGAAAACTGAAGGAACTGCTGCTCGTTTGCCAGACCCAGTTAAACCAAAACCCAATTTTCTTGCAGGCGC
>CATIWQ010005821.1:0-37189 GCA_949673415.1 Euphorbia schlechtendalii
GTATTAAAATTGTTTTATTAATTATTTTATATAGATAGTTATTAATAATATTATTTGTAATGATCATTAATAATTTATTTATTTTATGTTTATTGGGTTTTACTATTATTTTAATAATTAATATATTTATTATTAAGTTCAGGTTCATTAAGTTCAGTTCAGTTAAGTTCAGTTAAGTTAAGTTCAGTTAAATTTAGTTCAGGTCCATTAAGTTCAGTTCAGTTCAGTGCAGGTTTCAGAAGTTGAAGAGAAGAGGTCTAAGTTATACAAAGTTCACCGTCTTAATAATTAGTTAGTCACGAGGGACATGTTTGTATGTGTTTTTAATTAATGTAAACAGAATTAAGCATCAACATTATAAACCCCTTAATTAAGTGTTTAGGGTTTCAAATGAAAAGGTGATGCTCAGGTCAGTTGGGTAAGAGGCTGATATGATTGCACAACATTAATTGTTTTGTTTTTGTTCTTTTAAAAATATCTGAAGTGTGATTCTTTTTTCTCCCTTCGTCTTCTTTCCAAAGGTACTTATCTCTCCACACTTGTCTTCTATTTATTTATTTTGTTTCGTTTCTCATGAACACAGCACGAAAATTTGAAAGCACACATGAAACGCAAATCTTCAAACAAGTTAGTCTATTGGCGTACCTTTCTTACCCGAACCAAAAATCAGTTTACCACTTTACCTTCAATTGTCTTGTTTCTAATTTTTATTTTCAACTCCTTTTGTTGCCTGGAAATTTCTGGTTTTATAAATTATACAGCATAAATTATGTCAGAGAATAAAATAATATTATGAATATTTCATTTTATTCGGATGAACAACCAAGTCATAGCTTTTTGTTGACATCAAGAATTTCACTTGCTAATCCATATTACTTGCTGGAATTTATTAGGTAGTGTATGATGATATCAGTACAATTTTATCATATCCATGTACTTTAATAGGAAAATTCATAAGCAATATATTATCAATAAGTCAATAACGCATAGCAATCTAAGTAACTTACTTTTATTTTTATAAATAAATCTGAATCATTTATCTATTTTTAATGGTCGATATTTAATTCCACTGCGAGGTATTCATTTAGTTATAGTTGATATTTAATTTCATTTTGCAAGTTCTTACTCCACAGTGAAATCAAATTTCAACCATTAAAACCGAATTAATGGTTGAGATGTACTTGAAATTTACAAATTTGGAGAATCTTGCAAGGTTTGAAACCTAACACGATGCATATGAGCTAGGTCAATGTTTCTCCACTTATAAAATGGTATATATCTTTATGCTTAGCTGGAATTTGTATATAATAACTCTTGTGTAGATATCAGATAAGATGTTTTGCAATTTCTTCTCCTTTGATTTTTTTTCCTGCTGTATTATAACAATTTGACAACCATTGATAGCTACACTTACAATGATGTTTATCCCAATCCCATTGACTTGTACCTAGATAACATACACTTTAGATCAAAACAATGTATGGCAATTTCTTCATCAATTAACTATTGCAAGTTGTTTATTAATTATTATGAATATCATAAATTGACCTCTTGTATGTACTCTACCACAAGCCCTACATATAATCTGCTAATTAGAAACACAAGGATGAGAAAGATATAAACTTATCTGAGTAGTAGATATTTAGTGTTGTTTGATATTTCTCTGAGAATTTTTGTTTGGTATCATTTTTCAAGTTTTGTTCATTCTTTAGGTTGTAAAGATCAAACAGAGATGGGAAACCTGTTGTGTTGTGTACAAGTAGACCAGTCAACAGTTGCGATTAAGGAAAGATTTGGGAGATATGATGATGTGCTCCAGCCTGGATGCCATTGCATGCCGTGGTTCCTTGGAAGTCGGGTTGCCGGTCATCTCTCCCTCCGCTTGCAGCAGCTCGATGTCCGTTGCGAAACCAAAACTAAGGCAGCTTCTCTATCATCACCACATTACTGAATACTTGATGAATTAACAATTAACAGGATTTGTGTGTCTTTTTTCTGGTGCAGGATAATGTGTTTGTGAACGTTGTGGCCTCGGTTCAATACCGCCCTCTTGCATCCAAAGAAAGTGATGCTTTCTACAAACTCACCAATACCAGATCTCAGATTCAAGCCTATGTTTTTGATGGTAAGAGTAACGTACATATTCAAGTGAATGATAGAAAAGTAATTGGAATTTATGCTGTTGTGCAGTGATCAGGGCGAGTGTGCCGAAACTTAACTTGGACGATGCGTTTGAGCAAAAGAACGATATTGCAAAGGCTGTCGAGGATGAGCTTGAGAAGGTACTTACACATGCACGTAACATCTCTCTCGCTTCTTGTCTTGATGTTTACTTGATTCAAGATTTTGGGCTGTCAATGAATTTGCAGGCCATGTCTGCTTATGGTTTTGAAATTGTTCAAACACTTATCGTCGATATCGAACCTGACGAGCATGTAAAACGAGCCATGAATGAGATCAATGCTGGTACAATATCCATGAACCCTTTGAACCTTAAAACAAAGAAGAAGAAAAAAGATGGTTTCTCACTAAATAATTTGTAATCTGAAAATTGGGCAGCTGCAAGGTTGAGGGTAGCGGCGAACGAGAAAGCAGAGGCTGAGAAGATAGTTCAGATAAAGAGAGCAGAAGGGGAGGCAGAATCCAAGTATCTGTCGGGAGTTGGAATAGCGAGGCAGCGCCAGGCGATTGTAGATGGGCTCCGAGATAGTGTGCTTGGATTCTCAGTTAATGTTCCTGGAACTACCGCCAAGGATGTTTTGGACATGGTGCTTATCACTCAGTATTTTGACACCATGAAAGAAATTGGGGCTGCCAGTAAATCATCGGCAGTGTTCATCCCACATGGACCTGGTGCTGTCAGCGACATTGCCACCCAGATCCGGAATGGGCTACTTCAGGCCAACAATCAGTAGTAACCTTTCTATCCATGTATTAACCTTAAACTATATCATGCTATCTCCAAATTACATAAATGTGTCCTAAGTTTTCCTATGATTGATAATTGAGTGGCCAAATGTAAGCTCAGCAGTGCTTGTATATGTTTCCCTAGTGAAGTTTGCCTATCTTGTAACTATTTATCCATCCCTCTTGCCTTTAATGCTATTCAATTGTCTCAATAATTCACCTCTGGACAAACTTACCGCAATACTTACCAAAAATTCCCAAAACATGCATAAGCCTATTGGACAGGCAAACATAGTCAAAGTCATTCAATTTACAGTATACTTATTTGTCAAGAAATCAAAGATAGCCACAAAGTCGAGTGGAAATGTCTTTTTCTGCAAGGCATTTGTGTTAAATCTCAATACCAACATCACCATCAAAAGAAGCATTGGCTTGCAAAAAATATGGGGGAAATATCTAAAAGTAAGTCTATATTTCATCACTTCAATTTAAGGTGTGATTCAAGATTGCTGAAACTAAAAATGGAATGACATGGTTCTTTGACACCACATAATCTTTTATTATTTTACACCCAGAACAAAAACCATGCTAGGAAGGATGAGGATTAACTATAAGAACTCAGACCAAAGTTTGCAACCAACCTCTAGTAGCAGAAAAGAAAAGTTAGTCCAGACAAAATTATACTGCACTTTTTAAAGACTAAAATTCAAACAAGCTAGCTGCATGCTCATGGCTTGAGGGCAAGAGCCAATCCAATCTTAGCACTCTTTTCAACGGCCTTGGTATCCACCTCCCCGGAGACGGTGAAGAATGACTTGGGACGCCACTCATGCTGCACGAGAAGAGAGGCCTTGCCATAGTTGTTCACTCTTGTCTTCACAGTGGTCAATGGGTCCCATAGGTGCTGGGAACCAGCTGTGACAGTGTTCTCTTGTGTCGAGAATGAATGGCCGACCTCCGCTCCAAGAGCAAGAAAAGGGTTCACATTATGATAATACGAAACTTTCAAGGAATCACCCTTGTCATTCCTGTACCAATAACATATCTATTCAAAAAGCGCGTCAAAGTAGGAAATGATCACCAATTCGAAGATAAGCTTATATCACAAACTTAGCCGACTTGAATTACAAATTACTAATTTACTAATAATGACATAGAAAGCTTTCAGGGAATCACCATTGTCTTTCAAGTACCAAGATCATATATCCAGAGAATGATCAAACACAAAGATAGATGAGTATTACTTTTATGGCCTTTAAAGAAACATCCTTTATTTTGTTCATATGGTGCCCTAGGACCAGTAAGGGAATGGTTATCTTATTGATTGTTCAACAATACATAGTCTCCTGAGAACGAAAAAAAAGATGCGATAGCAAAATTAACCATGTGAAGTAATTTCTGCTGCTTAAACAAATTGTTTTAACAATCAGTAGTTATGCTGATTAACTGATGGTAACAAATAGAGCACGGGTTACAATACTCATTTATTTACTCAAGAATAAAATGGGAGTGCAAGGACCATTGATAAACAAGGAAAGAACAACTCACAATGTCACAGAAGTCACTAGATCTGCATTTGTATAGCTGGCTCCAGCATTACATTTTGTGAAGTTCCCAGTCTTGGTGTCAAATGATACTTCAGTACCAAGTGATAAAATTTTGGAGCCAATTACACCAGAGAGATTGACAATAGGATTTGGTGTTAACCCAATACTTGAACTTACAGCTGCATAGTCATGCAGATACTGAAGCTCCACCTTTAATAAGTTCATAAACAGATTAGGCAGCAAACAAAATGGTTAAATAATGCATAAATTCGGAACTTTTCCTTATTATTTGGAATAAAATATGAAAAAAAACATAAAATCAATCCTACCTTGCCGGACCTCTGATCTGGAACTCTGAAGCTAAAAATAGCCTTTGCACCAGGAGCAGGTTCATCAATAGTTATGGTGGTGAGAAGCTGAATATCAATGCAGATTTGAAGTAAGAAATCAAGCATTAGACATGAAAAGTTAATGGAATAGCACATCGTGAAGAGTATATAACAATATAAAACAATATGCCTTTGTCTTTGAGAAGATTAGTCACATTGATTAACATAAAACACCACAGCAAAACAGAACAACACTGGCTACATACAGATCAGGCTCCAATAGAAGAATGCTTCATCACATTCTAATTCAACCTCATATTTTGAAGCCGAAAAGATGAATGGGACAAAAAACGATGACACTGCCACAAAACCAAAGCATATAAGACTAATAGAATAATGTATATACCCTTATAGAGTTAATTTATTTAATTTTTCCCCTAATTATGTTAAGCAAAAAATATATAAGCATAATCTGCATTTACTCATATTCTCATCGAATGAAATTTATGTTCTTGTGAGATACTGTTACGATGTATTAAAAATGGAAAACTAGAATTACCACTAATACATTTTAACAATATCATTTTCAAGGCAGATAGAAATGATCAGTGATAGGCTGAAAGCACAAAAGCAATCCAATCCACAAATGTATACATATGGAACAACTAAAAAACATATCGAAAGAAAGAAAGAAAGAAAGAAAGAACAAAAGAAAGAAGCTGGAATAACTCATTCAACAAATTATGCTTTGAAAGAACAAAACTACAAAAGTGCATAAATCTTACATTAGATTCCGTGTCAACTTTGATGTCAGTTGTGATATTCTTTTTCTTCAGCTGAGTATTGACATCGGCAAGAAAAATATCACCCTTCTTCAAACCAGTGGAAGTAATGGCCTGCCATTATTCATATCAACACAGAAATTAGATATCAAGTTAATTTAAGTAATGTCATGAAACGTTAAAACCAGATTATAGAAAGACCACATAGCATTGTTCCTTCTATAAAACAGACAAATGAAATCTTCATTTATGTAAAAACGTGTGAAGAAAAATTTCTTAAATGAAAAAAAAATTTTATACACCATCAATCTTTGGCATAAAGCTTCCGTAATTCTATTGAAGTTCAAGCATAACTTAAAAATGTAAGAGAAACAAGAAAAAAAATTGAAGGAAACAGAAGAGACATAAAGAAACTCACAACTCCAGTAGGAGAATAAGTCGTGAAAGAGAACTTCTGATCGGTCTGGTAGTCCTTATAGAGCAAATCTATTGCCCAAAAAAGAAATTAACAAGTATAATTCCAAAATCAAAAAAAGAAAAAGAAACCTCGAATGAGAAATGGGATAATGTACCTCTGGCTTCCTTGCCGATTGAAGAGTAGAGACCAGGGCCCTTCCCCATGATTGGATTGAAAATGTAAAACCTAAATCAAGAACCAGAAATGCAAAGCTGCCAGTGGAGCTTTAAAATGTAAATTGGAATTAGGAGCTGGAGCTGGTTTGTACCCACCGAGAAACCCTAATTTCCTTTTTTGTGATCGGTGGAGTTTTTTTTATTCAATATTTTTTTTGGTGTAGCTTGGGCAGCAATAAGACATGGTAGTCGTTGGATGTATTGAGAAATGGGCTAGTTACCGTCGGATCGGTATTTTGGTTAATTAGAGTTGATTTAAGTAAATTTTCCTATTATTTTATTCACGTTCTATGTATTTTTTTTGTCTGCTTCTTTTTCAAGAAATGAATTTTTAATATTGTTTGTAACAATAAAAATGCATTTTTGCGTATATTATTATGGGTAAATGGTAAATATTAAAGTTTTTTTTGTAGTTTTGTTTGCAATATTTATTATTTAATGAATAATATGTTATTTGTAACACCTAAAAAAAAAAAGTAACAAGCGACATATAGACCTGTTCGTCGAGCGGGTCGGGCCGGGTTTGGCGGGTTTTTTAATAAAAATATTAACCCAAGCCCGGCCCAAGCTCATACTTTAAAATTTCGGGTTCTGGCCTGGTTTGGACCGGGTTTATAAGGTAATTCCCAAGCTCGGTCCGGGCCCGTAAATATTTTTTTGTGATAAATTTTTTTATTAAATTAATAATAAAAATATAAAATAAATCAAAATATATTTAAATTTTAAACATAATTGCATTGCTTACTTAAAATCTTTAATATTTGGTAAAATTTATTACAATCAAGTATATAAATTTAATAGTATAAAATATTAAATTTTAAAATAGTTCTAAATTTAATGTATAAATATATAATAAAATATATAAAATTATTCGTCGGCCCGGGCTTGGGTATTTATATAAAAACCAAGCCCGATCCATAAAAATTCGGGCTTTGACGGGCTCGGGCTCGGGCTCAGGCTCGTTTTTGAAAACATTAAATGTCCAAGCCTAGCCCGTTGAAGTGGGCTCGGACCACGCCCAACCCGCGAACAAGTCTAGTGATAGATAAATAGTTTATAAACAGTGGAAATGTGGTAAAATTAAGTTTTTTTTTGTTTTATAAATATTATAACTATTTGTATAATTTTTGAAATAGAAAAATAGAATAATGGTTGGAGTGAAATTATAATAATGTTACTATAAATAAAGAAAATATTGTAAAAATAGAATTTAAAGTAGAAAATATAAAATAATGAGTGAGGGATGATCTCATATCTTACCCTAATTGGAATAAGGATTTAAAGTATATAAATAATAATTACACAAGCCTTAAGGTGGGCATTTCATCCACTACATGAACCGAACCAAACATGTTCCAAAATGTATAAATTACTCAAATTTTGCAACCTAACTTGATCAACTAGTGAACCTTTCATGGTTGACTAATATATATTTATTCTTGAAAAAAGATTGGGTTTTTGTTAATCATATCTTTGCTAAAAAAGTTAATTATATCTTCAACACTCAATTTTTTTATTTGGCAACAGCCATAGAAATTTTGTGTGGATTACCTAAACATGTTAAATATAGTGGCTTTTAGGAGATAATACGCCATTAAATTTAGTAAATATGACTATTGAAAATAGCATTTAAACAAACATAATTACCTTTAATCACTTGTCTCCAATTTTATCGTATCTAAGTTTAGTAACATACCATATAGCCTCTTTATGGGTGCGTCCTAAACATATATATTATTCGAAAAGCTCAATCAACAAGACCTTTAGACAATTCTGAAAAATGAAATTTTTACACAGGTCCAGTTCACTAATTAATTCTGTGTAGGATGGCCTGAAGTCATTTCATTTCTCGAACTACAACTAATTTGGCTCAGCCCTAGACCTATCAATTGCACACCCCAATTACTAGGGAGGGCTTTTATTTTTGATTTCTGTCTTTTTTATTATTAGGGGATAAATAAACAGACAAGCTAGGTGGCAAAATAGAAGAAGAAAGAGACATAAAATAGCTATAATTGTAGGGTAACACAGTGAGTATAAAAGAATATTTGAGAAAAATGGATAAGGGTAAGTTAATGGTGATATTTGTGTTGTGTTATGCATGGATGGTAAGAGCAGATATTGCAGTATACGATGATGTTTGGGAACATAGAGAAAAAGAAGCCAAAAAGAATATAATGGATGCTTATGTTCAAAACCCTATTGAAGTCACAACTGAATTCAACCATGAAGTTAGCCTGTGATTTTCTATTCTCTTCACATTTTCATTATTATTATACATCAGAATTTCTTTCTTTGTTCGGTATAAATCATAGTTTTTTTCTTTTTTTACACGTTTGACATTGCTTCAAGTTGTTCTCATAGTGCTTTCTGTCTGTTTTTTTTTTAAAAAAACTGGTCAACGTACTTTTCGAAAAAGCACAAGAACCCAAAATTTTTACATGTTAGCATAATATGTAGATGCAATAAAAGTTCATGTGGTGAATGCAGGTATAATACTACAGATGATGCTCTCTCTCCAGCTAGTTATGATGCACCCTCTCCTACAGATGCATCATCTCCAGGAGCAATAGATAACGATTTAGAAAATGACAGTGATGATGACGATGACAAAGATGGCCTCAACGGTGATGCGTTTGGAGCAGAAACCAACAGCACAAAAAGAAGAGACCTGAGGCAGCGAAAAAAACGACAGAGAGGTCCATGCCATGCCACTAACGCCATTGACCGCTGTTGGCGTTGCCGAAAAAACTGGGCCAAGAACCGAAAACGTCTAGCCGAATGTGCGCTTGGGTTCGGCCGGAGAACCACAGGAGGACTCAAGGGCCGGATCTACGTAGTCACGGACAATACAGATTGCAATGTGATCGACCCAGCTCCGGGAACTCTACGACACGCCGTGATCCAGAAAGAACCGTTGTGGATCATTTTCAGCAAAGACATGAACATAAAACTATCCAACGAGCTGCTCATCACGTCAGACAAGACAATCGACGGGCGCGGCGCACATGTGCATATAGCTTATGGAGCCGGCATTAACATACAGTTTGTCAGAAATGTTATAATCCACAACATCAGGATCCACCACATCATCGCCACAAACGGCGGCATCATCAGAGACTCGGTGGACCACTTCGGGTTCAGGACCCCGAGCGACGGGGATGGGATATCGGTTTTCGGGTCCACAAACATTTGGATCGATCACGTGTCGATGTCCCGTTGCACGGACGGGTTGATAGACGTGATACAAGGATCGACAGGTGTAACCATATCGAACTGCCATTTCACGCACCATAACGATGTGATGTTGCTGGGCGCGAGTGAGCAGTTTTCCGGGGATCAGTTTATGCAAGTGACGGTGGCGTTTAACCATTTCGGGCAGGGACTAGTGCAGAGAATGCCAAGATGCAGGTGGGGTTTCTTCCATGTTGTCAACAATGACTACACACACTGGAAGTTGTATGCCATTGGGGGTAGTTCACACCCCACCATTATCAGCCAGGGCAACAAGTTTATCGCTCCCGACGAACAATTTCTCAAACAGGTAAAATAAATCACTATGTATAATCTGTCATAATGATGGCCCATTCGAATAGTTCAACTGAAGACTGTAAAATAAATGACATTGCAGGTGACAAAGAGAGATTATGCAACAGAAAGTGAATGGAAGAACTGGATATGGAGATCAGAAGGAGATGTAATGATGAATGGAGCATTTTTTGTGCAATCTGGGAATCCTCATGTCAAGGTAAATCCACACAAGAAGTTTATGATTAAACCGAGGCCTGGTCACGAAGCTACTAAGCTCACTCAAAACGCAGGCGCTCTTACTTGCAAGCGTCGTCAAAAATGTTAATTTCTTTCTTTCTTATGTTTTAGTACTGTTTTACCTTTTGTATCATTCATTTCTTTGTAAACTTCTGTCAGTATTTCGATAATTTTAAAGATTTTTTATGCAAGTGCTTACTAAAAGTTAACCCAAAAGATGAAAATCAAAAAATATTTTACCAGGACAGAAAATCTGTACAAAATACATAATTATTGGAAGGTGAGCAATAAGTAAAAAAGGTGCAATTCCAGAATTTGTTTTATGTTTCAAGCCAAGTCAAAGTTCCCATAACCAAATACTTGCTAGGAAGCTCCCCTGCCGTTGGTGCAAGGTAGGTAATTTTCCTCCTGTTTAAGTTGTTTACCTTAGTAATATATTGCCATTAAAACACTCCTAAAGCATGACTAGTAAATTGTTAAGATAAAGAACCAATTACCTCTCAAGGTCAATATCCGTGACATAGATAAACCCGGCAACATTGCTGCACAAAGTATATTTGAAATGAATATTTGTAATTAGTAACTGTATTTAAAAAAAAGAAATTACCTAGAAAGAATTTGGTTTGGCTCTTGGGCATATGAAACAGCAAGAACAACATGGAGCAGATCTCGGTCAATGTTAACAGCAGTAACTCTGAGAGGGTTGGCAACAGGGTCCGCACCAATTGGAAGAGCTGATTTTGGGGCTTGTGGCCCACCACCGATTCGGTATACAAACAAGTCGTTGAAATTCGCAATATTTGAATGTGGTGAGAGATCATTCGCAATGCCGTAAAAATATTCCTGAGAGACAGAGAGGTATAAGAAGGAATTTTAAATATCTAACAGAATATGTATATTTCAAATGAATACTTCATGAAACAGCCTCAACTTAAACAGGTAAAAGTAGGGGGCCCAAAAATTTGGCATCTTAAGAAATCGCATTGTTTCTTGACACCAAAGAATTAATCTTATTTCAATAAAGGCAATATTGTTATATTTACTATTATATAAACAATTAACGGAAAATGAATGTAAAATCCAGAATAAAAGTTTTGAAATGTATATAGCACATGGAATTTACCCTTATCCTAAGACTCCTGGCCTTCTGGCGAACTTTTGAGGTCCTGGATACTACACCGCCTGACTTCTGAAGTTTCACAACATCAACAGCATTAGGCTTGTTCTTTAACACGTCCTTAAGCATGCTAAAAAGCTTTTCCTGCAAAAAGTTCAAAAAGAGTACTTTCATGATACATCACATGACAATTTTATAGACCCACACACACACAAGCACACTTAATGTTCTCCCATATGACGCAGCCAAACATTCCACCAGCAAACCCTCCCACCATTCAAAAGATGAAAAAAACCTCTCTTTAAAGACAAACAAAATTAGTTGTGGATGTCGTCACATATAACATTGAAAATGGGCACTGGGCAGTGATCTCCATTTTCTATTGCCAAATGCATGTCCTCCAGACTTCATCTCTTTTATGCCTAATAGATTATGCCACAAATAGTCCTCCTCATATATTAATGGTCATACATGCAAACCAAGTAGCCTAGGAAGAAATTATTTCAAAATAGTTTTGCGTGTGCGTAACCATGCCCATCCATCCTTATGGACTGGAATTTCCAATAGAAAGATCTGGCACAAATTTTATAAGCTCAAAACAAATTTATAAGCCAGAAGCATCCAAATTGAAGGAACTTAACGCATATATAAACAGAGATGCACTCACTAATTTAGTAGTTAGATATAAATAATGATTGGATTTATACCTGTCCCAAAACCAAGACAACATTGGCATTTAATGTCTCAATGGCATGCAGAATTAGCTGCAATTAAACAAAAGACATTAAAATATAGTTAGCGAGTTGGTTGAAGTAGTGGATTGACATGTTGAGGTATCAATTTCATTTGTAGGACCTATATAAAGCTCAGTTACCTCATAGCCCAAACCTTCTATCCATCCCATGGTGTTGACCACCATACCTGCTGCGCGAGACTCAGGATTTCCAGTAAATTGTTTCTCCAATATTAGAGAAAGTTCCTTTACGAGGGTTTTATAAAGATCCACATTTTGACTGAAAAAGTAGAAAATTCATCAAACTCACAAAACTGGAGACATTTACATTTTAGTACCACCAAAGATTGCATGACCATGCTAACTTTCTGAATGATTAAACAAAGACCACAAGAAGATAACGAACATGCAAAATTAGTTACCTAGGAGTTGTGTGGCCATAGAAGTAAACAAGAGGCATTTCAAGAGAAATGCCCTCCACTGGATCAATCGGCAATTCAATGGGGGTGGCAGCAATGCATCCAGGTGCTGTTATAGACCCTTGGCCGATATCCAAGTCTACAAATGTAGGTTTCCAGCCTTGTTTAGCAGCCCAACTAAGAAGCATTCTGCACAAGGTACTCTTTCCAGAATCTGTAGGTCCAACAACAATCACTCGAGGACCCTGGAAGTACACAGACACCAATTTTATCATACTCAAATACAGATTGCACTTTGAAAATGAGCAATAGCTACACTTCCGGCAAATCGTGACACCATATGGTAAAATGTAACACAGTAAAAGTTAAATACATTAAAAATCAATTAATTTAAAGCAGGTAATCAAGAACTGGCTCATACACAGATGAATGAAACAATAATTATTTTTAAAAGGTTCCTGCATGACCATTTGAAAAAGCTCTTATAGGTTGCTGAATAGACATGAAGTGACAAACAAATGCTAGAAGTATAACTATGTACTGTGTGATTATTTCTTAGGATATTGTCATCAATGATTCTATAGTTAGACTTATGACTAAACCATTTCTTGTAATGTAACTTATATAAGAATATACAAAAGTTATCATTTAATACTATTATATGATGTAATTTTGCATGCCATATCGACATTACAAATAGCAAAGTATTAATGTCCACATGTAATTTTTAACATAAATCACAACACATTTAACATTAATTTTCTATTGCTAAGACGGTGTACGACGAAACACCAGACCAGATGTGCAATAATTTCCAAACTACTAAACATGCAACATACAAAAATAATTTAGAAAATGTAGAGAGGGCAGATATTTCTTGTGGATATAACAACATGCTCAAATGAAACATCTGTGAACTTAGCACTTCTACCATATGTGTAAAAATTATATCATAGGGAAGCGATGGTCACAGTCACAGACTTGTTAGAAACCAAACAAAATGTTCATGGAAGAACATGCTAACCAGAGTAGCAACTAAGAAAGTGTTTTCAAGGCCTCACTAGGGGTCTACGAGTGCTGTTATTTTTCTTCATTAACCAGAATAAGGAAAAAAACAACAGTTGATTCAGAAAACTTCCACCATTGCGAAAGAAAGAACAAAGAACATGTAGTAAAGCATTAACAAAAACTACCTGAGAAGATTCAGAACCTCTTGCCCGATTTCTTCGGGCGTCCAGCACAGCATGAACATTTACATAACTAATCATGGGAGTCTGTAAGAAAACCCCGATTATTGCAGATAAAAAAGGCATTAAAAAAAAGGCATAATGCATCAACACCCTCCTAAACTTGGTTCAGATTACAAAAAGTACAGATACCCCTTAAGTTTGTCAATTTCGAACCAATCACATGTCAGAACATAGTTTGTTTGACTTTTCAAATATGTCATTTTCTGATTTTCGATAAGTGGCATAAGGAGGAAACTAGTTAAAGGGGTAACGGGTCGGTGACATCCGGTTTTCTAGCCAAGCTTAGGGGGGTGTTGATGCATTTGGCCAAAATTAAAAGTGGAAACAATGAGGATGCAGCTTACCTCATCAGCAGTATAATCTGTTTCAGTAGGACCGTCCATCTCAATTGTAGCCCCATACCAAGTAAACACCTGCCATCCAACATCCAGAATTCTATAATGCCAAGATATTGAAATTGCAACAGTATGAAAACTATCAAAAAAAAAAAATTTACAGCGAATTTTAAGCGGGGAGGGAAAGTGAGCCACATCTCGGGAGGCAACTCGGTCCCAAAGATCTCAGCAGTACCACTTAAGACCCTCAGGCGAAGCGGAGTGTCGTTTGCCACTTCAATTCTGAGTTCGCTCTCCCTGTCCAATTTCACCTGCTTAATGCTGGGAGTTGCCGGAGCTCCGGTCATCATAGTAGGTGCAACAGCATAAGCCATATGAATCTCCTGATATAACTACGAAGTAGGATTGAGGGATTTGTATCGGATCGATTTGGAGAGTACTGTAGTAAGTAATTGTAACGCAAAGGGAGAGAATAAAAAGGGTTTAGGGTTAAACAAGCACGGTTGGGTTTTGGAATTTCAGTCATCGCTTTTGACTCGGTAAATAAATCGAAGTGTTATAGTTGAATCCCAGTTGGTCGAAACGTGAATTTTTAAATTGAGTTTGAATTTAATATAATTTTAAATAATAAATATTCCGATAAATTATTATTTATTATTTACAATTGGTAACTTTGATCTTACATAATTATTTCAAAAATTCATATTTATTAAAACAATTAATGGTCAAAAACATTTTTAATGATTTTTTATTATCAATTATTATTACAAAATATTATATACCATCGTTGATTATAATTATTATTTATATTTGCATAAATAATTGATTTTGTCGAACGAAACCCGCTATTTCTTTATAAAATATTGTATGATACTGTATATTGGAAAACTAATATATTTGTGGTTCCTTTTCGAGGTATTTCAATTTTTAAAGTCATAAGCATATACAATTAAAATCAATTATATAGTTTTAAACAAGCTCTTTAAATTTCAACATAGCATCAAAAAATTCACATGTCCAACCATAGTTATTAGAGCATGTCCAATGGTTCCTCATCATGGGGAATAGTTTGCTCCAACCATTCCCCATTTGCTCTATCTCCAAAATGGGATTCCTCATACATGGGGAATCCCATTTTGGAGAATGATTATTTTATTATTTTAAGTTTACTTTTTTTATTATTTTATTATTATATGTCTATAATAGATTTAATATTTATATATTTTATATTATGGGTGTATTATTTGAGTATTAAAATATTATTACTTTATTGAAATCTGAAATAAGGAATGAAAATGTGGAAAATGGTTGGAGTTGCCCTTAGAACTAGCCGGACCCCCAAACCGAAAAAGATAGACGGTTATTGGTATAAGGTTCAACCATTTTGTAATAGACTGATTAATTTATGTCGTGTGGAATATTTTAACCAAGTAAATTATGATATAATAAATAACTTAATACCAATTTCTCAAATAAAAACACAACACTAATTATTCATGATATGTGAAACAAAGAAATTCAAAATTGTAGTAAAGAAACTATAAACAATAAAAAGAATAACAAAGAATAATAATAAGTTAATAACTTGTACTCCACAATTCACGTGAAAAAATCAAACAATAAAACAAAGAAATTATAATATAAAGTTATGGGTAGAGCAACACTACGAGAGTTGTAGTTTATTTATTATCATCTCACATAGCTTTAAAAGAATGATGGTGGAAGATGTGAAATAGGAAGAGACGTTTATGATATACTAACTAGCTAGAGTTATAGATTCTTAATTTTAATTAACACTAAACTGTAAAAATAGTAAAAAAAATTCATAGTTATTGATCCATTATCTCAATCCGAGTCACCAAATCACTGCAGGTCATCGTACAATTAACGAGTCAGTTTCATGGATTTTTAGTATGACTCGGTACATATCAATTCCGGGTGTTTATGGTATGATTGGTTAAACCGGATTTATCAACACTATGTCATACATAAATTGAAGGCAACGTGTAAGCTCTTGCGAGGACTTCCGTAGGTAGCCACGAGCGCTTGCGGATTATCCAGCAAACCGTGCAATAGCACTTACGGTGTCTCCTGAAGAGAGTGCGCGAGCACTTGCCGAGCTGAAGTCCATTAAAATCTTTATATTCAAATGAGCTTACATCTTTTATTTGATTTTTCAATTAAATACATTTGAGAAATTTGGATATTCACCATCCAATAATCAGAAAACTTCAAAGATATTAAGGTTATAATATTTTGGATCAAGTAGAAATCGAATTAATAATAGTGATGTTAAAAAATAAAAAGAAGATGGACTAAATTCCAATTTTAACTAAACCAAAAAATATGAACAAATTATCATTTATAAAAAAAAGAATCGTTATAAATTACACAGTTTACACATTAGTTAAAATAACATCTAATTTAAAAATAGAGAAAATTTTCCCAAAACAAATAAATGAATATTATAAAATTTGGGTTAAGGTGAACAGAGGGGTAAAGGCTGGATTTATATTTATGATAATGAAATGCGCTTGCTTTATGTCGTATTGAGTTACTGAGGTTCAGCATCAAGGCATCAACGGAGTTTAGATGTCGTTTTAATAAATCAAATTTGAAAACAGAAAACTGGAGATGCGGGGTATCGATCCCCGTACCTCTCGCATGCTAAGCGAGCGCTCTACCATCTGAGCTACATCCCCTTATTGGTAAATGATTAAATAATTGATATATATTTCCAAATTAAAAGTTTGTTCAACACACTTTGGAATTATGATGTGAAGATGTAGTATCTTTAACTTATTTGTAGAAAGGAAATGTATTTATTAGTAAAAATTTATATGTATGCAATAGTTATTAGTAATTAACTGAATTAATTTATTAAATAGAGAATGATAAATTGAAAAGAATAGAACATTATATTAATTCAAGTTTGTACTTGCTCTAACTACTTAGCCCAAATGTAAAAATCATGTTAATTATCATTAGCGTTCTCACATGGTTGAGAGTGAAGAGGTCGCCATATCCTTCACCCCTTAGCACCGCCATTATTAAGTTGAGTACGCGGTCTATTAAGATAATTTTATTTTTCAAACAAAATAATACGTATTTGCTATTTTGTTTAACTACCTATTATCATTTTTGAACGTCTCCAAACCTGTCAATTTCTTCATTTCACTACACATTGGATCATCAATGCATTTATATTATTATGCAAATATTCAAAATCGTTTATTTTCAACACCTTTCATATAAATGAAATGAAATATTTTATCTATTATACAGTAAAATGTAATTAACAAAATTACGAAGTTATTAATCTTGAAATAAAATACACACAGAATTTTTTTTCTTTTATAACAAAGAAAGCATTATCCCTGGAAGTCACAGTGAAATAACCTTAAAGTTTTTTTCCCATCCAAACTACATGCTGGCTAATTAACTTGTTTAATTATCTACTGCTCCGAGTATTGATATCGTTTGTAAAGTAGCAATGCCTCCAAACACAATGTCTTTGTATTCAATACATCATTATGTCATCCCTTTGTATTATCATTCATATCATTACTTTCTATGATATTTTTGAAAGTCATTAACTGTTTCGATTTTCAAAGTGAAGAACATAAAATATAGAAACTAGTGAAAGGAGAACCCATCGGAAAATAATTCACCTACCAACATATGAACGAGTAATGAGTTCAGTTATAGAAAACGGAGAAATGATCCTCTTCCATTACTTAATTTCCAATCATGTTCCTCACTTAGTCTCTGTAATGTGTTCATTTGTTATACATATGAGGATAAAAAATAATTTAAAAATTTTAGTAAATGAAAAAAAAAGGAAAAAAATTGAAATAGGTTAAAGATTGAGTGATTGATATAGTTCGAAATAGAATAATGAGACAAGATTTGAATCTAGAATACGATATGATTCACTTTGGTAGTAATGTCAACGTATTTTGCTCCATATCCCAACTAAACTAGATGGTTTTTTATGATGAATTTTATGGATGTTTTGACTTTAGAAATAAATTCTTTATAAATTTACCATGAAGTATGAGAGAAATAGATACAAAAAAATTAAAAGATTATTTCTAATTCTAAAATACTTAACAAATACCGACCATTATTTAAAAATGAATTATATATTAAAAGTCACTTTACCTTTACTTTTATAAATTGACACTATTTTCGTCTTTGCATTTTGGATGAGCTTTGAAATAATAATTCTAGATGAAGGACCACTTAGCACTTTCACATTAGCGCGTTGCATTTGTTTTCTCTCGTCACATTATAGACACGTGCTCTTTCAAATTTGATAGACCCGTCTCTATTCAAGAAAAAAAAAAACATTTTTTCCAAAAATATGATAAATAATGTTTTATGAACTTTTTTTATATAAAGATAGCTGAATGAAAATTGAAGTTTCCTGTTAGCATAAAAACTCTCACAGTTAAATGACCAAAAACATGTAATAAAAATCTTCAAGGTGAGGACTGAAGAATTACAATAAGATGGGATGAGTTTATGATTGCATCATAAAAAATGAAAATATGAGAAACTTTTTAAAGATGAAATGGCATCTTCAACTTACATTTCCAAATTCTACTTCAAATTTTATTTTGCTCTATAATTTAAAGTTGCTCTGCATTTTATTTTTATTTCAAACTTTAAAACAATTAAAAAATAAAATAAATTTTTTTATAAATAAAAGAACATTAACATTCTAAATATGTATTTAAAGCAAAAGAATTAAAAAATTAAAAGCAACAAAAAAATAAATATTTTAAAGTTGTGAACGATATTACTTTAAATTTGAAGTGACACTGTTCATAATTCAAAAACCGGAAATGAAGTAGTGTTTGAAAAACTACACTTTATTTTCAACTTCACACCCTATTTTTTAAGTGGGATTGGAGATGCCCTAACAAAGAGAATAATAGTTGGTTGAAGAGGCGGTCTAATTCTCTCAAGCCAATATGCCAAATTATTCTTATTTATATAAATTTAAAGAAAATTGTTCAAATAATAGAGGTAGAAAAGAAAAGAATAATAGTAACTAGAGAGTAGTGTCGTGATTAGGCAAGCAATTAATTGTGGAATTCAATTAAATCTCAGCCATATATATAGATACTGTAGATGGATAGGTGGTCATTTGGCTATATATCTATATATATATATATATATATATATATATATATATATATATATATATATGTTTGTGTTGTGTGTATCCATTAACAAATACTTAACAAAACCCAACCATGACGGATGCTCCTTCAATCCATGATGATGAGAAAGTACAGCCCATCAACTACAGAGGAATTAAAGCCATGCCCTTTATCATTGGTGAGTTGGCTGTGTTACAACATACTTAGACCTAACAAACCTATGTTTAGTTTAGTCGTTAAATGGAATGTGTTGTGTTGTAGGAAATGAGACATTTGAGAAGTTAGGGACAGTGGGGTCAACAGCAAATCTAGTGGTTTATTTGAGCAGTGTGTTTAACATGACAAGTGTTTCAGCAACTACGCTTGTTAATATCTTTAACGGAACCACTAATTTAGCTCCTTTGTTTGGTGCTTTCCTCTCTGATACTTACTTTGGCCGTTACTACTCTTTGGCCGTCGCTTCCGTTGCTTCTTTCCTGGTACCTACTTCTTTTCTTTTCTTTTTCGATTTACCGGGAAGTTAATATTGTCTACCGATTCTTGGGAATTCGCACTGAAATATTCTTATGTTAACTTTTCAACCCTTTCCTTTCTACTCATAACATGAAACAGGCGCGGTGCATTACATGAGTTGAATGAAAAAATTTGGTTGAGTGGAGTCTTTTTAATATATTTTGTGAGCTATAAGCCTAAATAAAATGACAATTACTAAGTGAATGGACTATCATGAGTGGAGTCTTTTTAATATATTTTCTTAATAAAACCTAAAATGTCAAAACCAATTTATCACATTAAATAAAAAGAAGTCTTAAAAGTGAAATTACAACTTCAATATAATATATAATTAAATATGTACTAGTTATATAGTTTGGTTTCTTGATAGAATATATAAAATAATAAGAACGTGTAACTAAAGTTTTGACCTAATCGTTAGGATGAAATTTGTGCATTCTAGAGGTTCTAAGTTCGAGTTATATCCGGGACGAGTTAGAGATTTTTCTTTATATTTAATGCAAGTCTAAATGATTCAAAAATAATTTTAAAACATTAATAAGAACTCACATAAAAAATCATTATTAAAATCCTTATTACATTAAGCTTTTTATTCCGAAACATATTTGTGGGTTTCTAAGAGCATACTGAGCATATTTAGTAAATATTGGATTCTAGGATTATGTGACATGTGGAATAGATACCCATGTTTATGACATGTTAATGTTTTTAAAAATAGACAATGTGTTTTAGAATGATAGTCACACTAAATTGTTTATTTCATTTAAAAATTGTATAATTAAATAATAAAAAAAAGACTTAACTACAAATTAATTAAAGTGTTTTAATGTTCAATGTTAAAATGAGTTAACATTTCATTTGATGGCATGTAAAAAATTAAATAGACAATGTTCAACATTTATTATACCACATCGTATAGGAAAAATAAAATATAATAGTTAGTGTAGAGTCGTTTTTTAATTGATTGTTCATTCTTGTCTATGTCTCAAGTTTATTATTAGAATAGACTATATTTATCAAACATGTTATAATATAATTTTCGAAATATTCTATTGAAGTACAAATCAAAATTTGAATTTGTCTCTATTATTTTCCTTTTTTCAATTTTTTTGTTGTCTCTATCAGTTATTTAACACTCTTAAATATAATTGTTAACGTTGTTGCTTAATTACCTCTCACACCTTAATAATAAAATTAAAGGTAAATTTAAAAAACATGTCATGTGGTTTTACTTATTTTAAAAAACATGTCATGTGGTTTTTTTTTTCAAAAAAAATGTACTGTGATTTGTAACCGTTAATAAGAGAAGGATTTCTAATTTTTAATTACGTTATAAAATGGGCAATCTTATTAAATTTTAACTGAATTTTTTGAGGCTAATTAAAAAAAATACAATACACCTTAAAGATAAATTAGATTATTTTAAGAAGCGCAAATATTTTCTTAAAATTTAAATGTGATAACAACTTTCAAAAATTCATAATAAAATGAAAAATTTCTCAAAATTGCTCATGTTGATGTTTAATTTTTAAATAATATGATTAAGTTATAGAAATGTTAAATTGCTTGAAATATCTCCTCTAACATTATTGTTTTTAATGTTAAAACATATTTTTTTTCTCGTTTTGCTAACGATTACAAATTCTAGGATATTATTTTGAAAAACATTTCTCAAGGTATTTTTTTAAAAATGAGTGAAATTACAAAACATATTTTTAAATTTATCCTAAAATTAATAAATAGCTTATAATACATGTGATGTGAACATTGACCCCAGTGAAATGAGCATATTCGGTTTTTCTATGGTTGAAGTAATAGTTACTTTCATTTCACGTGAGTACAAAGAACACCGTGTTTTGGTTATAGTTGAATCTGAAGTTGAGATATTTAATTATGAACTCCGAATTGTAACCTCACACAATAGAAGATAATAACATGTCTTTACATGTATATTACCAATTTCCATTTGTTTTTCCTTTACAAAAATCCAAAATACATTAAAGACTGGTGAAATAATTTTCTGTGAAACGTCAACTTTTGACTGTCGTACTTTTGTTCTATCTATGCATCAATAATTCATTTTCCTTTATGTAGCATATCTATTTTACTCTCAATGTCCGAGAGTAAGTAGCCATTAGCTTGGCTCGGTTCGTGAATGAAATTAGTCGGGTTCGATTCACCATAAATTGTTAAGTTTATAATATTTAAATTTTTTAGTATGTGAGTTTACGAGTTTAAACGAGCCTCATTTATTCTGTTTAATTTTTTATTATTATTTTCCAAATACATCATTTTAATAAATAAATTCAAATATATAATCTAAATAATCAAAACAAATCATGAATGAAAAAAGATGATTTGTAATATATATTTGATTACGTACGGTCGATAAACTAATTAAATCAATATGAAATAATATAATCCTAAGAAATAGGAAGGAAGATTATTTTGGAAAATCTCCATGTTCATCATCACCTTCTAAATAGTGAAACAAGATATTATATTATTTTACTAATAAATATGGTATATAAACAATTATTACTTCTCAATCGTATTATTTATTTTTCATTAGTTTATTAAGAATAAAAATTATACAATCATGTTTACGAAATTTAGAACAAACCTTATTTGGTTTGTTAATATCTCGAACTGGAGTCGAATTCTCCCAAAGCTTTGACAAAGCCAAATGTGAACCATTGTGCCTGTTAAAACCCCTGCTCGCAGCTCTCTTTCCAAGCAATGTTTGGAACTTCCCAATTTTAAGGGAATTAACAACTAAATGGAAATTAATCAGATTAATTTGTATAATTTATAAGTATTTTTTATGTTACATACTCTCTTTTAAAACAACATAAATATTCATAAATATGTTTTGATGAAATATTTATAAATATTTTTTGTACTACATTTTATCTATTGAACTTCTTCATTTGTTTTCTATCTATCATTATTGATACAGATTTGTATCTTTTATTAAATTTTTTTATTATGTATGTACACTCTATTAAAACTCTTGATTATTGGGAAATGCTATATTGAACAACTCCTTAATTGACAAATTTTGGCAGTTACTAATTTCAACCCTCCATTTTAAATCTAACGGTGGTTTTGCTCCAATAAAAAACAAAAAGAAATATCTTTTATTTTAGCAATATTATTTATATATTGCTAAAATGATATGGTTATTAATTAAGAGTTTTTAGTAGAAAAAAAGTAAAAGACTATAATACATCTTTAAAAATACTGTAAATACTAATATCCTGAAACAGAGCAAAACAAAACTAAAACTAAAACTAAAACTAAGAAATATATTTAAAAATGTATTGTTTAAGATTTTGCATAACTATACTTTGCATTAATAGAAGGAAAAATTCTCTATCAATTACGCTGATAATAACAATAATGATGATGCAGGGAATGCTGGTGCTTATGCTGACAGCAGCCATACCAAGCCTACATCCTCCAAAGTGTGCAACGGCATCACACTGCATTGGCGCAACTGCTTGGCAGTTAGCCATTCTTGTCAGCTCTTTTGTGCTGCTAGTAATCGGCGCCGGCGGAATCAGACCTTGCAACCTAGCCTTCGGAGCAGACCAATTCAATCCCAACACTGAATCAGGCAAAAAGGGCATCACCAGTTTCTTTAACTGGTACTACTTCACCTTCACTTTCGCTGTCATGATTTCCGTCACCGCCATTGTCTATGTCCAGTCAGATATCAGCTGGGCTATCGGCTTAGCCATTCCCGCTCTCCTCATGTTCCTTTCTTGCGTCCTTTTCTTCTGGGGCACCCAAATCTACGTCATCGTTGCGCCTCAAGGCAGCCCTTTAACCAGTGTTGCTCAAGTCATTGTTGTTGCCTTCAAAAAACGAAACCTCAAAATCCCCCAAAAAGAAGCCCTTTTCAACTACGTCCGCCCTAATTCTCTCAATTCCAAGCTTCCCCATTCGACCCAGTTTAGTTTCCTTGACAAAGCTGCAATTTTTACGGAACAAGACGGGATTAATCCAGATGGGTCAGCTGCGAATCCATGGAACTTGTGCAGCATTCAACAGGTTGAAGAAGTCAAGTGCTTATGTAGAGTTTTCCCCATTTGGGCATCAGCTATAATCTGCCACGTCCCTTTGCTTCAACAACAAACTTACGCAGTTTTCCAAGCTCTTCAGTTAGACAGACATTTAGGCAACAGTAAATTCCAAGTTCCAGCAGCAACATACGTGATCTTTACTATGATCACTCTCACGATTTGGATTCCTATTTACGACCGAATCATAGTCCCATCCCTCCAAAAAATCACCAAAAAAGAAGGCGGATTCACACTGCTGCAAAGAATGGGAATCGGGATTGTTCTTTCGGTTGCTTGCATGGTTGTTTCGGGTTTAGTCGAACACAGCAGACGAAATATAGCGCTTACAAGACCAACGGTAGGAACTGCAGAGAAAGGAGGGAGTATTTCAGCAATGTCAGGGATGTGGTTGATTCCTCAATTATCACTTGCTGGGCTGTGTGAAGGGTTTAATTATGTGGCACAGATTGAGTTTTATTACAAGCAGTTTCCAGAGAACATGAGAAGTGTTGCAGGGTCAACGTTCTTTGTTGGAGTTGCGGTTGCTAATTATTTGAGTGGGTTTCTTGTTTCGGTTGTTCATAAGATTACTGATAATGGTGATGGTGGGAATTGGTTGCCTGAGGATCTGAATGTGGGGAAATTGGACTTTTTTTATTATTTGATTGGGGGTTTAGGGGTGCTTAATTTTGTTTATTTTCTCATTTGTGCTCAATGGTACAGATATAAGGGTGATTTTGCTGTGGCTGATGAGGGTATGGTCGAATTGGGCATCAAAACTGAGAAATCTAATGAACATTTTCATGTATGAAATGGAATTGTAATTGATTAATTATGCAAATCTAGAGGATTTTACAAGTTTTTCTTATTTTTGAAGTCAATCTCATCTTTTTTGACATTGTAAAATAGTTATATGATCTTTGATTTTGATTACGTGGGAAAAATTTAGTTGAGAAAGTTTACATGGAGCTAGATATTTTGGAATACTCTACTTCCATGTAAATATATGTGTCTTATTAATTGAAAATAGGGATACATGTGATGCAGAGAAACATGGTATTTTAAAATATCCGGTTGCATGTAAAAAATATGAGCTTAGTTAGAATAGCTTAATTCATTTTGTGTTGGGCATGAAACTTTACTTGGTAATTTACTCGTAATAACAACATTTATTTTAGACTCAATTCCAAACTAAATGAAAAGTATATAATTTATGAATGTAATAACTTTATAACTTAACTTAAGAATCTCCAATTAAATTATTTAGAGCCATATGAATCATAAACAAAGCTGCAATCAATCTTGATAAGTAGACAAATTATGATCAAATTAACAAGTTTTCAATGTTTTTTTTTATCATTTTAGCTAAACTGGTAATATAAAATTTAAATAACTGAGACGGTTAACGAATAAATATAAGTGATACTGTAGTAGTAGTACGGAGGCTTGTCGTGCTCCAAAAGAAAACCCAAGGTTCACTGTATCGAGAAATAGGGATTGACAGAAGATGTCCGGCATGGAAAGACTACAGAGAATGTTCGCGGGTGCCGGTGGTGGATTGGGTCACCCTCCTCCCGATTCTCCCACTCTTGATACTTCTGAGCAAGTTTACATCTCCTCTCTCGCCCTCCTCAAAATGCTCAAACATGGTATTCTTTGCTTCTTTCAATATTTGATTTTCGTTTCTGTACATACCTCAGGGTTCGTAGACTTCAATTTGATTTATAAGTTTTGTTATATATTTCATTTCGCGCTCGATTCATTGGTTGGGAATTGATTTGATTTGTTCTTTTGATTCCCTATCTGTTACTCGAGGGAATTCTCGTTTTTTGGCAGATTTAGAGCTTTGACCATTGTTTTTTAACATTAAATTGTCGTTGTATCCTTTTTTTCCCTAGCTTGTGGTAAGCCCTTACTCCCCGGATCGTACTGAAAAAATATAGGAAAACTTCCCGCTTGCATCATATAGATGTAGAATGACTGTCTAGTCAATGAATACGTTTCTTCTAACGATTCACTGTGTTTGTGCTGGTAGAATTTGTATAATTCATTCTTTCACCATTCTACTTACATGTAACAACCACATTCAAATTCAGAAGCTGGCTAAAAAGGAATTCAATTTGTATACAGTTCAGTACAGTAGCAACTAGCAAGTGGTTTGTGGTACATTTTTTAAGGGATTTTGTTTGTGTGGAGTATAAAGGCTTGACTGATATTTTGGTGGGGCAGTAATTAGATTGTATATAGGGTCAACCGTCAATATGTATACACAGTAATTACTCAATTGTTGTATATCCTGAAGTCACGTGCTCATAGATTGTAAATGAGTTGCGGAGATTGTGAAAAGAGTGGTTAGCACATGTGTGAGGATAGGCCATTGTGTAAAGGATTTAAGAGCAGCAGAGAGAAGTCCTCAATGCTTGGAAATTGTATATACTAATTGATTGAGAAAATCAATTCGTGTTTGTTGGTGTGAAACCTTCTTCGTTAGGCATTCCTTTTTTAATATTGGTTTTTTCACTTTGTCGTCTTGTAGGGATTATAACCTTGAATTGGGCTTGAATGCTTTTTAATATTTAGTTTGGCTTATGTGAATAATAGGAAGAGCTGGGGTCCCAATGGAAGTAATGGGCTTGATGCTTGGGGAGTTTGTGGATGAATATACTGTCCGGGTTGTTGACGTCTTCGCAATGCCTCAGAGTGGTACTGGTGTTAGCGTTGAAGCTGTAGATCACGTGTTTCAGACAAACATGCTTGATATGCTCAAACAGACTGGAAGGTACTATTTCTGAATAGTACTAGATTTAGTTTTGATATTATGCTATAGCTATGCAGTACTTTAAAATTGTGGGCTGGCAATGAATTTTGGGCAATACCTAGTTAAAATCTGGATGCAAATTCTTTTGCTTATTAGTGCATGCAAGCGAAATTTACTTTACTGGGTTCAGGAAATTTGTGGGGTTTTGCCTATGCCAGAATCCTTCATTTTTGAGGTTGAGTCATGTGTTTTCAATCTGCTAGGCTGGCAGTGGGCTTGTAATGATTTGAACCATAAATATGCATATAACCTTCATTACAGTTTTCACATTTTGTTCACTGTCAGTATTATTATAAGCCAGACGTGACAAGCTTTCTTCTGCCTGAGTGCCTGTCCAGCTGGAACCAAGGACTAAGGATTTCAGTAATTATTAAATTAGCCTAGGAAGCACGGAAACTCCAGTGATATGCCGTTTCCGCATTTCCCATCAATTCCGGAAACGGAAACCCTAGGAAACCCCTACGAGACGTTTCCGGGCTGTTTCTGCTATTAAAGAAAGTTGAAAACTCGTTTCCTTAAATTCCGGAAACCATTTCCTAAGTATTACTCATATCGAAAGACCCAATTTTGATTCATTTCCAAAAACTAAACTTCCTAATCTATTCAAACTACTAAGAATTGAAAACCCCAATTCATTATTAAATAATAATAATATCCCTATATTATAAAAACTTGTTTTATTCCATTCTATATACTTAAATTATTACGATTATCAAATATATCACAACTTTCGGACTTCATGAAACTTTATTGTCTTCTATAACCTTATTTACTATTGTTTAATGATTTGAAATAGCCATTATTCATGGTAGATTTGCTTAATAATCAATAAATATATGCAATTTTAGTATTTTATATAATAATGAAACAATATGTTTATAACTTTTACATTTATAAAAAAAACGCCTACATTTTTATTATTTACGCTTTTCCCCACATTATCTGAACTTATATTTTTTAGAAAGGCCGTTTCCCCATTTCCATGCTACATAGAAATTAGCTATTATATTTATAGATCATGATTTTTATAAGTGAGATTGGCATGGTGTGGCTGCCATGCTAAATGGCGAACTATTGCAGAAATTTGAGTCAGAATGATTGAAATTTTGCATGAACTGACACATTCCTCAATATGCGGTTTGTTCTAGGGAGATGTTGTAAATAAAGTGTGAATGGTAATGACTAATAAAACCAAAAAATGGTTTTCAAGGAGCCATTGCAATTGTTACCAGTGAAAGATAAATCTGCATCTCTTTAAAGCATGAGGGATAATATGTTGGATGGGAGTGTTGATGACATTTACATCTCTTCGGGTTTTCTTATTATTTTTTCATATCCTAAACAAATTGGTTTAGGTGCTATATGTAAGATTTTAGTTGCTTTGTGACTTAGGGTGTCATCACTCATCGGTAATGAGACATTCATATCAAGTATGTATACAAGAATTTGTGGCATTTTTTAGCTTAAAGAAAATTGTGTGCTTTTTTTTCTTGAATTGAATACTGTCAGTCTAGCTTGACTCTCCCTCTTTCTCAGTGCTTCCTTTATGGATAGCTTATTTCAATTTTCTATTTCAGGCCGGAAATGGTTGTTGGTTGGTATCATTCCCATCCTGGATTTGGCTGTTGGCTCTCTGGTGTTGATATTAACACACAACAGGTTTTTTTCTTCACATATAATTGGTTCTCATAATGTATGTAGTTTTCTAGTTCAGTAATGATGCCCCTTTTCTCCCACTCGTGAAAACCTTGTCTTTTGTATTGGCACTGCTACCATGACCGCAAAGATTTTAAATAATGTCCCAGTTTGGCGATTTGAGCTTGTTATGGAGTCATATAATAACTATTGCTTTCTGAAATTTTAAAATTAACTCAAATTTGATCACCCTAGCGTTAATTGCAATAGATATGACAAGTGTTCCTTTTGATATTGCTTGACCTCTCTTGCTAGTTGTTACTGACACCTGACGTTCTGGTCTGTAGAGTTTTGAAGCCCTTAATCAACGGGCTGTGGCAGTTGTTGTTGATCCAATACAGAGTGTTAAAGGGAAGGTGGTGATTGATGCTTTTCGATTGATCAACCCTCAAACAATGATGTTAGGCCAAGAACCACGGCAGACAACTTCCAACCTTGGACATCTGAATAAGCCATCCATTCAGGTGAGTGCATACACTGACATCATCTTTATTTGTGTTCTCTTCCTTAAAATTGTTATTTTCTCCTTTCTCGTCATGGATCCATGATGGAACTGACACTGATCCTTGAAATTGCAGGCGTTGATCCATGGATTGAACAGACACTATTATTCAATAGCCATTAATTACAGAAAGAACGAGCTCGAGGAAAAAATGCTTCTTAATCTGCACAAAAAGAAATGGACAGATGGGTTGACGCTTCAACGTTTCGACACTCACTCTAAAACAAATGAGCAGACTGTTCAGGTGAGTGGAAAAACAGTTGAGCTGACTTTTGATGTTGTATTTTCAATGCGAATATGGACACCCTAAAGTATTAAGCTATTTGATATACAAGTTATTGCGAGAATGAATGATTGCAAATTGCAACAATATGAGTAAGCTTTAGGTTAAGGCAATTGAAATTTCTGCAGTTTGGGGCTAAATGCTTTATTTAAGATGCAGGATTTAATTTGTTGTCAATAATCTTACTGGTGCAAAATGGTTTTGCAATAAAAAAAATCAACCTTGAGGTTCTTCGTATCGTATGACGGGCCTAACTAAATTTTGTAATAACACATCATTTAAGCTATTCAAGATCCATGATTTGAAAGATGAATAAAATAGTGAACAAAATAAGTAATATGAAGCTGGTTGTTAGAAGTAATGTGAAGTTGGTTTGGAATGAGCAGGAGATGTTGGAGTTAGCAATCAAGTATAACAAGGCAGTGCAAGAGGAAGATGAGCTGTCACCTGAGAAATTAGCGATAGCTAATGTGGGGAGGCAAGATGCTAAAAAGCACCTTGAAGAACACGTTTCAAACTTGATGTCCTCCAACATTGTTCAAACTTTGGGTACCATGCTCGACACTGTCGTTTTCTAGGTCATCCTCTCCATTCTTTATTCTCTCCTGAATCATCTCTTTAAGAAAATTTGTCTTGGATTTGCCTTTATGGTATGATACACTTGAAAAGTGGTTTTGGTTTCACATTTGAATATTTGGTAGTTAAATGGTTGAAATCACACAGATGCTTTCACGTTTCCCATTCTGTGAGCTGGTGGTGTTTAGAATCGATTGCCATGCATTTTTTTTTCTTATGATTAACGGCTCCAGCATTATTTTTTGTATGTTATTTAAGGTTTGTCGAACATATTGGGAAAATAGAGAGACTTTTTTATGCATTTTCTGAGATCCGAACACGAGTCTTCCTGTAAATTCGGTTTGCGGAAAGGTTTGTTGAAAGAGACTCAGCAAGCTTGTTCATCCCAAGAGTGTCGTTTCTGACTTCTTGTTTGAAAATAATTTGCGGTAATTAGCTTAAGTTCATCAACATCATAATTATTCATGTTCTTGAGTGGCTAGACATTCCCTTTTATACATTACGTATTATCACTAGTCACATCAATCTAATCTGATTTTGATTTATATATGTTCAAGTTGGCAGACAAAACCTCTGTGATTTGGTCCAATGCCATTGATATGATGTATCCTATCATGTACATTTTTTGAAAACTAGACTGCCTATATATAATGGATTTGATTTTTAATATATAAGCGTGTAATTGGTATCACAATAGATGGATTAATTTTGGATGTTTGGCTGAAATAGTAACCAAAGCCATCCACTAAATCAAATCAATTGGAGAAATTCATGCATGATGACATCAATTGATTGAAATTTTCTTTAAATAGCAGAAACAAATATTTTGTTCTTCGTGGGATGTATGATTAATTTAAGAAAACATTCGTTTTTGTCTTCCACTATTCACGTCGAATTTAGATGGTAGGTTCAATTTCACCATGAAACCTTTAGAATTACATATTTATTGTTTTTCAGAAATATTGGTTTTTTTATTTTTAAGGAATATAAGATTCGAATCTAGAACTTCACCTTCTTACTTCATTTTGGAAGGAAACGTGGTAACTAGATTAAAGTCATGTGCTAAATTCTAAATTTAATTTCAACCATGAACTAAAACATCCGCCACCAATTAAAATGAATTGTAGGAAATACAATTTCATCCGCCCTCTTATTTTAGAGGTTCCAAAAATGTGTAACTAAATTTTGTTCAATCCTTTGCCAAACTCTCATCTCACTTTCCACCATTAATCATGGGAGATAATATTATGATTAGTAAATTTCGTTTGCAAGTTTCTTTCTTTCCTCTTATAACTTCATAGATAAAGTTCTGAAGACTAGTAGAGCATTTCTCATCTCTGTCATTCACCGGAAACAACCTTGATGAAAACATTCAACAAAGGTCGGAAACTCTGTATATGGTTTGTAGTTGAAGGTAGCAAACTTGCATGCCATGATGAGGAGAGACAAACTTGTAAGTGTTATTCATTAGGAACAAACTCGATGACCGTAGGGGACACATTAAAAGGCGATTGGGAAACACCATATCGGGTTTGAATTGGATGCGATGAAGAGATAAAATAATGCACAAAATGATCAATCTACTTGAGAAAGAAAACCGGTTGTTTTCATTACCTCCATGTCATTAGCAGGCCCGGTCCTGACAATTTCAAGGTCCTGGGCAAAATAATATATTAATTGATAAAAATGGACTTTTAGTAAAAAAAGTAGTAATTAAAAATTAATTTTTTTATTGAACCCAAGATTTGAACTCAAACCTCTTACATCAATAACAAGTAACTTACCAATTCATCCAGCACTAATTAATATTTATTTTTATCATTTATACATTAAGTACTAAAAATTTAAACATAACAAATATTTTTAAGCCCTTTTCAACTAGGGGCCCTGGGCGGGCGCACCCCTTGCACCCTGCCCAGGGCCGCCCTGGTCATTAGGTATCATTTTACATAGATTAAGAATGAAAGATATGATTAACCCTCCCTACAAGTTCTTTGTAACCACTTTACTTATATTTTATATAACAAATTTAATTTTGGAGTAGTTAGTTATATCATAACTTTATGACTACTTTCTTGGTTTAGTAGTTAAGATTAAAGCTGCAATTTTTATAAGTCTCATGTTCGAGTTACATCCAAGGCAGGATGAGGTTTTTCCTTACATTTAAGGTCTATTGCATTAAGAGGTGTCCTAAGTTGTCCTAAAAAACATGTTGCTCCCTTAAACTTTGGAAATGACTATGTAGCTCCCTCATCTTTCAAAAAGTGCATCGAATAACTCACTGAATGTCACGTGTCAACTTTCGGTTGGTTTGACTTTTCAAAGATGTCATTTTTACTTATTTTCCCTCTTCAATCAGAAACTAACACATGACGTCGAATGAGTAAAGTGATGCACTTTTTGAAAGTTGAAGTAATTACAAAATTATTTTAAAAATTTAGAACAGCAACTTGGAGTACGATCTCTTAATGCATTAAGCCTACATTTAATGTAAACTCCATTGATCATGAACTACTTTCTACTTTTCCAATAATGTTTGCTTTAATTATTTAATAAAAATAAATATAAAAATGTGCAGTTTATAAACTAGTATAGACAATATTAATACCAAACTTTCATGAAAAGTGGTAAAAGTAATTTTTGTAATTACTATATAATATCTATAGATTGTAAAGTGTTTTAGATTCAGTATCTATTATCTAACAACGCAACTATTAGAATGTGCAATGACATATTTTAACATAAAATAAATTGGTATACTCTTTAACATTTTGTGAAGAGGTGAAAGAGTAATTAATGGTAACCGAAGATGTGAGTTGACTACAGCTAACATCATCAAGAAAAAATGCTGACATAAGCTTACACAGGTTCCCAAAAACGGTTGAAAGAGCAAGAATTAGTATATGCTCAGTGAAAGACTTCAAACTCACTGACTTGTCTTTTTTCATTCATTCAGACAAAGTTCAGGCAACTTAAGCTGTTGATAACGAGGTTGTACCTGTTTTTCCTCTTTACTCCTATCCCTACTCTTCTCTAGGTTTCACCATTCTCAGCTACGCCTATTAAATCTCTCTCTATATATATATAGATTAGCACTACTCCATTAACACTACTTAACTGGAAGATTTCACTAAAATCAAAATAATAATCCATGGAGGTTGAAAAAACTGAAGAAAACAACTCCACTTCACCAAACCAGGATCTCACTAACCACAGAGGCATTAAAGCATTGCCCTTTATCATCGGTACACTATAATTTTATGATTATCGATTAGTTATTTTTGTATGTGATGATTTGAGTAAAGGGTTAAAATTTGATACTAAACTATACTATTTGAGTGCAGGAAATGAAGCCTTTGAGAAACTTGGAGCAATAGGGACTCAAGCAAACCTAACAATATATCTCATAACAGTTTTCAACATGAAAAAGATCACAGCTGCTTTGCTGCTATCCATTTTCCAGGGCACTGCAAACGTGGCACCCCTTTTTGGCGCTTTGCTCTCCGATTCCTACTTTGGTCGCTACAGTACTCTCGCCTTCACTTCCCTTTCTTCTCTTCTGGGCATGATTGTGCTTACTCTAACGGCAGCAATTCCACAACTGCACCCTCCAAAATGCCACCCTAACGAAATTAGCTGTGTTGGAGCTACAGGTTGGCAGTTAGCCTTTCTGTTAAGTGGGTTTGGGTTTATAATCTTGGGAGCTGCTGGTATTAGGCCTTGTTCTTTAGCATTTGGAGCTGACCAGTTCGACCAAAACACTGAATCTGGGAAAAAGTCTGTTCAAACCTTGTTTAATTGGTACTATTTCACAACAACGTTTTCAGTGATGATATCAGCAACATTCATTGTTTATATTCAGTCTAATGTGAGCTGGGCTGTAGGAATGGGTATTCCTGCTTCTTTAGTGCTTTTGTCTTGTGTTCTTTTCTTCTGTGGATCTAAAATATATATCAAAGTTCCCCCTCAAGGCAGCCCTTTGACCAGTATACCGCAAGTACTAGTCGCCGCTTTTAAAAAACGGGCTTTAACCCTTCCCCAAAACCCTTCTCTTTCCCTTTTTCGATATGTTCCTCCTCGTTCTATCAACTCCAAGCTCAACTACACTTTCCAATTCAGGTACTTTAACACAACTGATCAATTTAATTAATCTAACTTCTAATTGAGGTTATTTAATGTTGTTGATGCAGTTGGCTTGCGAAATCCGCGATCATAACAAGCGAAGATCGAATAAATGGAGACGGTTCAGCGGCCAACAAATGGAACTTATGCAGTATTCAACAGGTGGAAGAAGTGAAATGTATACTACGAGTGATTCCGATATGGGCTTCAGGCATAATGTTTAATGTTGCAATGAGTCCACAGTTCACTTATGTTCCCTACCAATCACTTCAAGCGGACAGAAGGATTGGCAACAAAGGGTTTCAAATCCCTCCTGGTTCTTTCGTCGTCTTCACAATGCTAAGCCTTACTCTTTGGATCCCAATCTACGACCGCCTCATAATTCCCTTGCTAAAAAAGCTCGGATTCCCCAACGGCTTTACGCTCCTCCAAAGGATGGGAATTGGGATTGCTCTCTCAGTTCTAACAATGATCATTTCGGGTTTTGTGGAAGAGACAAGGAAGCGCATAGCAGTTACGGAACCAACGCTTGGAAATTCAGACAAAGGGGGAGCGATTTCCGATATGTCTGCGTTTTGGTTAGTTATTCAGTTGGCAGTTGCAGGATTAAGTGAGGCGTTTAATACGATTGGGCAGATTGAGTTTTTCTACAAGGAATTTCCAGAGAACATGAAGAGCATTGGTGGGTCGTTTGTGTCTCTTGGATTTGCAGTGTCAAGTTATGTCAATGGATTACTGATTGCAACAGTTCATCGTATGACGGAGAGATCTAAGGGTGGAAACTGGTTGCCTGAAGATCTGAATGAAGGGAGATTGGACTGGTTTTATTACATGATAGCTGGTTTAGGAGCTGCTAACTTTGCTTACTTTTTAGTTTTTGCTAAGTGGTATAAATATAGAGGTACCAATGCTAGTGAAATTGGAGAAGGAAACAATATCTGAAAGTGCATTTTATTTGGAAATTGTCAACATTATTTTTGTTGAATATATATCATGATGGATTATTAGATTAATAATTTACGTTCTCGCATATGTCAACAGAATGTAGAAAATTGAGATTATTTTTGTGATTGGTAATGACCTAATGGCTTATGGAAAAGTTAGATTTTTTTAAACTTATCTCAACTAAGAAAATTACATTGACTATTTATAATTAGGTCCTCAAGCGGGTTTCGACGGGGTCAGGTCAAGTTTGATCGAGTTTTTCATAAAAATCATCAACCCAAACTCATTTTGATTCACATTTTAAAATTTTAGGTCCAGGTTAGGTTCGGGTTGATTTTAAGAGACCATTCCCAAGTCCGATGCACGGTCCATAATATTTTTATTTAAAATTTTTTTGTTGACTAAATATGTATACAAAAAGAAAAATTTTATTTATGTGCAAATAAATGTTAAGTATAATTAAATTCTTTAATCAAATTCCTTAATATTTACTGTGAATTGTTTATTTGAGTTAAAAAAAAGAAAGGGTTAATATATAAAAATAAAATTAATCATTAAACATAATATATAAGTAAGTATTATACAATAAATTATTCATCGGATCAGATTTGAGTATTTATATAAAAACCAAGCCCGACTCAAAAGACGTCAAACTTTAACATGTTTGAGATCGGGCTGTGTTCTGAAAAAATAAATATCCAAATCCGGTCCATAGAAGTGGACTCGGTCCGGGCATGACCCCAACCCATGAACAAGTCTATTTAAAATCAACTCTACCAGTAATTCCAAAGAACGTAGAAAAAATGAGATACACTTAAAAGGGAAATAATTTTGAAAGATATATGTTTACGGAGTATTGATGAATATGTCATTTATAAGGTTTAATGACAGCAAAAATCGTATGTAGAGTATCGAAAATTTATGATACATGGCATGCACCGTTATGTACCGTAATCTTATCTAAACCATTTAAGAGAATTAATTTTTTTTATTTGTAATGAATAAAATCAAGGAACTAAAATCTTTTTTCCCCTTTTTCTTTTTTGTATCAGTGATTACTTTCCTTTCCACAGATATAATTATTTTTCATTTCTAATTCCCTTTTTCATTTTCAAACTCTTTCCAAATAACTTATTTCGTTCATACTCTACAGCGATTTTCTTGCTTTTTATTGATAATGGAGTAAAAATAACAATCAACTAGTTCTTTTTTTCATCTCTCCTCCACAGCAATTAATTACAATATCATCATGAACTTTTCATGAATCCTTACATTGTGTTCTTTTCAGGCCCGGCCTTATATTAAGGCCAACAAAGCCTATGCTTAGGCCCCAAAAATAGGGCCTCAAATTTATATGTCCCCATTATTACTATGCATATCATATTGTTTCTTTTATTTTATTTATATAGTTCGTTTTCTTTCTTTAAAAAATAAAAAGATTAAATAATAGCATTAAATCATATTATAATGAAATGAATATATCAGGTTAGCTACGGTGTACATTTTTCCTAATTAGTTTGTTGTTTGCATTTTTAAGCCCACATATATAGATAGGTTAATTTCACATTATTTTTTTTACATATCTTAGACTAAAAATTAAAGCATTTAGAGTTTCAAAAGTTAAATTAATATATTCGTTTTTACAACTATGTCACAGGAAAGATTACATAAATCAGCTATAATTTCTATTGAAAAAAATAGTTTAGGTCACAACTAGAATATAAGAATTATAATCATGCATCTTAAAAAGCACGAAAAATTAATTTCATTTAATTATAAGATTATCGGTATATATACTTTTTGCCTAGTGCCCGATTCTTGTTGAGCACTCATAAGCTTTAAAATTTTGCATAAGTGACCACACTTATGGAAAAGAATCAGTTTGAGGTTTTATTAAATTTTGTTAATTAACAGCTTTAATTAAGGGATAGAGTTATTGTACATGGCACACCGGAGACTCTTTGATAAAGTATACCACACCATGGGACAAAGATTCGATTGATTTATTGATATGAGAAAACTAAGATTAATTTTATGATTGGTATTAACGTAAAATATGATGCGTTGTCAAAATTGAATTTTAAACTTAAATCTCAACTAAACAATTACAAAATTGGTTATTTATAATCAAATCTTTAACGGAAGCATAAACCGAATTTCAATGACAATGAAAGTACTATTAAAATAATCGTCAAATCATTAAAATTGTGAATAGTAATTTATTTAGGTTCATAAAATATACACGCATGCTAGAATTTCTTCTTTTTTTTTAAATAGCTTTTGTAACTGAACAGTTTGAAAACAAAACTATTTAGTTACAATAGCCATTTCAAAAAAATGTTTATGATACATGAGTCCAACGTCGGAATGAGTAGTCATTTCCAGTTTTCATGGGAATCACGGAATAACTATTCTTTCATTTCAAAGAGGAGCTATTTTCTCCGATGTCGAAATCATGCATCATAATTAGACCTGGGTTCGGGCCGGGCCTTATCGGGCCTAGCTAAATAATGAATAGCCCAAGCCCGGCCTAAACCCATGAAAAAATACATCGGGTTCGGGTCGGGCCGGGCCTTTAATAAAATAATCAAAACCAAGCCCGGCCCGCGGGCCTAACTATTAATTGTTTCAACTAAAAAAAATTAAAATTTATTACTAAAAAATAATTGTGAAAAAA
>CATIWQ010005822.1:0-23256 GCA_949673415.1 Euphorbia schlechtendalii
ATTTTCAACCATATAATTTTTTTTACTTTAAATGTATATAATAAATATATATTTTTAACATAATAATTATTATTTCGGGCCGGACGGGCCGGGCTTGGGTTTTATTATTAAAACCAAGCCCGTCATATATTTTACTCGGGCTGGTTCAGGTTCGGGCTGGGTCGGGCCTAATCACCAATCACCTTATCTAAGCCCATCCCATAAAGAGCGGGCATGGACGGGTTCCGCGGGTCAACGGGCTCGTGCCCAGGTCTAGTTAGAACCCGAGTTCCTCCAAGTTTTTAGCTATAATATCCTAATTCATCTATTAATGAACTGGTATAAATTTTGTGTACTTCATTCAAGGTAAATCTTTAATATATAATGTCAAGCGCGCGTCAGAGGTCCGAAAGTTTCAGTTTACTATTTTTTTCAATCTTGTAATATGAATTTGAAGTTCAATTGTTCGAATACTTTTTGTATGATGAATGCAATTGGTGAAAGAATTAGGTGGTTTTGAGTCTTAATTTCCTAGCTCAAATGTCGAAACTTACAACTTAACTATAAAAGAGGTGTGTAATACGGCATCAAAAATATATGTCCATCTTTCTTCTTAGATACTCATATTTATATCATTTACGCAAGATATACAAAATAGGTTAGTGCTATGTGTAGTACCGTAGAGTTTTTGTAGTTATAAACCTATGATAATGTTTGACGAAGCTTAAGAAAATATAGATTGCATAATTGATATCGTTTTATGTTTTTTTATGCTTTCCTCTTCCTCTTATAATAGATTTTTCTTTTAAATCCTAATATGGTAAGATCATAGTTTTCTGCATTTAATAAGATATTTTGTTTGATCTGTTGGTATCACCGATGTTTGGGTAGAAATTTAATCTGTATTTCATTATCTATATATATGAAATTTTCTCTTTTGTTAAAAAATATATAGTTAAGTCCACTATTAATTGCAAGTTTTTTAGTTAAGTAAATTAGTCAAATCATGTCCTGCAAAAAAGACGTGACATACGGTTCATCTTCAAAACCATATGAAAGCTCTAGCAACGCCCAAAATGTCACAGCAAAAGAAGCTATTTGAGTAATATGGTAGCGTTGCATCGTTCCAAGTTTCGACACTCAGCAGTAACAACTATGACAACTGAAATTTCAAGATGAAGGTTCTTCTCGATGTGCATAATGTTATGGACGTTGTAGAGAAAGGTTTCAATGAGCCATAAAATGAAGACTCTATGACACTAAATCTAGCAGCAAATTTGTAGGAATTTCAAAAGAGAGACATGAAGCTCTATTCCTCATTTATCAAGCACTAGATGACGATGGTTTTGAGTAAATCTCAAATGAAACATCCACCAAGCAAGCGTAGGAGAAGTTGCAAACCTCATACAAAGGGTGGAGACAAGGATAAAGATTATCGAATGAGTAATAGTGGATTTGTGTTATTCATGGATGATACTGCTTTTACATGGATGTCAAAGAAGCAACCGATTGTTACATCATTAAAGGAAGCTCATGTGTTTGTCATGCAATTTGGGTTAAAATTTTATTAAAGGAGATTGGCTTGATGCAAAAAGAACCGAATAAGGTCTATGTCAACAACAAGTCAACCATTGTCTTAGCAAAGAATCCTGTAGTTCATTATCGAAGCAAATACATCGATATCCGCTATCATTCCATACAAGAATGTGTTGCAAGGAAAGAGGTGTAAGTTGAATATGTGAAAACACGTGACCAAGTTGCAGATATATATACCAAGCCACTGATTAATGAAAGAAACCCACTTGGGATGAGAAGATCAAGTTTAAGGAGGGAAGCATGAAACCTTAACACTTGCCTATCATCTAATCTGTTTTCTAATGGATCTAGTGATTTTCAATCCGATTTCATTACATGTTTGTTTAATAACCGATGCCTCCAATTGGATTCCTCTTTGAAATCTTCTTCTGGTAAACCTAGTAATGGATTCAATTCCAAGCGATCCTATCATTTTTCTTCATTTCTTAATGGATTCAGGTGGTTTTCACATTGACTTCATTGCATTTTTTTAATAACCAATGCCTTCGATCAAATTCCTCTTTGAAATCTTCTTCTAGTAAACCTAGTAATGGATTCAATTCCAAGATATCCTATGTTGCAGTCGTGCACTCTTCTACACTTGCAATACAAACTCTAAATGCTTCAAAACATGCGAAAAATATGCTCAATATGATATCTGATGATAGTATTGGCTATAAGGCTATCAAGGTACCTCAAAGTTTGTATAACATGAAACAGAATGAGGCATGTAAATATAAGTTATTGGCCTCATCACGATGCTAAAATGTGACAATCCATGGAAACATTTAGATTTGAAGGTGAAGCTTAATGATACATGGGGTATATCAATGGTTTGAAACTATATTCTATTGGTCGTGGTTGTTATCATATGATCTTGCATTTGGCAGAAGCTTTACAAAATCTATGGAGTATAGGAAATCTTAATCTTTGAACTGGAATTATCTGCTTCATGCCCTGGAAACCTGGATTCAATCCTGAAAAACTAAAGCAAACAAATTTCCAAGTTTGGATTCGATTTTTTATTTTTTCGTGGGAATTTTGAGATAAACGAATTTTTACTAATACTGTAAGAGGTATAGGGATTCCATTTTGTTTTGAAAGAAACACTATTGAGGGAGATTTTGGTCATTATACTCGCATTTTGGTAGACCTTGATTTGTTGAGTCCGTAAAAAAATCAAATCAGAATTGATACTGACTCAGATAAATTTTGGTTACCATTTACCATTGAATACGAAAATCTACCTTTATTGTAATCTATTTGTTCATCTATAGGTCATAATGCTTTGAGGTGCAGGAAAAATTATTCACATGCTTCAAATATAGTGCAATAATATGTTCCAGCTCATTTTGTTGAAGAGAAACGAGGTCCTAAATGGCCAAGGTTCGATAAAGAATATCGATGCCATCAAAAAGTCATGCCAGGAAGGTTTGGGAAGATACACCAGTTGTGGATACAAATCATCAGAAGCATTCTCATGAGAACGAATCGAATGTATTAGATCAGCATCGATCAGGAAATGTTTTTTGTCCTAATTTCACGTAGAACACTACAAACACAATAGAGTTGGCTCTCCTTCAAGAGGGTAATGCTTCATAAACATTAATTGCAAATGATGGAATTCTTATCCCAACAAATGATAATTCTAACAAGGAGAAGGGTATTGGAAGTGATAATGCTTCACTTATTATCTTAATAAAGTTGACTTTGTGGAACGTCATACTCTTTCTTGGGCAAAGGTTTGGTTCAAGTGATGACAAAGAGGATCATGTTGATACAAAAACAATATTTTCCCGAACCAATTTTGTTGCTTCAAAATATGCACTATATAATCATAATTACGATGCTATTGGAACGAAGAAAAAGTTTTCTATGGCTAGAAGGGAGTCATAATATCCTCATAGACCCCCTAACAAATACTCTCCTTGATATGAGATCTGTTTTTTGTTTGTTTCGTAACTAAACCCTTTTAGGTTTTTACACGAATCTCTTTCTTTATTTTTTTCTTTTTTATTAATAATAATCGAGCCCGGATTTCCTGGTCTCAAATTTTAATAAAAGAGTGTAAAGGGGGTGTTGGAAAATAAGTAAACTTGATCTAATATTTGTTGGATCATTAATTAAATATGATACATTAAGAAAAACTAGACTAAAATTCAAGTTATTTAAGCTAAAAAAATTGCGAAGCCTAGTTCCCTTAGTAAATCCTTGCAGATTCTATCCATTGACCATCAGATTCGTCAATATATCTTCAAATTCTGTCAAAATTTGAAAATGGGCTGCATCATTCTAGAAGCTATCCTTCAAACTAACTTTATTTGATATTTTGTGCATTATTGAGCTAGAATATGCTAGGAATATGCCAAATAAATATTAGCTACATGTTAAGGATCTGGGATGACTATAAGTATCACCCTCCTCTTCATTTGTAAACCATAAAAAAAATAAGAACTTCTTAAAAGAGAAAAGAAGTTAAGAGTGAGTTGTAGTGTTGTTTCTTGAGTGAGAAAAGTTTAAGAGTGAGTGGTGGTATTGTATATTTTGAATGAGAGTCATCTTGTAACATTTCTTTTAAGTACTTGAATAAAAAGTTGCTGTTTGAGTGTCTTGAATTACAACAATTTTCAACTGGTTGTGGATTCTCTAAATTTGAAAATTAAGAAACTTGTATTTTTTATAGATAGAAACTTGTAAATTTTAGTTAATCGCAATGATTCATTGAGTTTTATTGGATGGGATTTATTTTTATTTGTTCGTAGCTCATATGATGCAATTACATCTCAACCATTAAAACTTAATGGATGCTTGAAATTAACTAAAATTTATAACTTTGCCAATTTTCAAAAGATAATGATAAATTAAATAGTACAACAAACTGAAAAATATTCGAAATCACATATCCCCAATTTTGGTGTCCTCAACAGTGTCTCTCATTCAATTTCTAACATTTGACAATTTTGAGGAAAGAGAAAGTTAAAAAGTAAAATAAAAAATGAAAAAAGTAACACGTTTCATAATTTAAATGAGGGTGTTACAATAGCCTATAATCCATCTATACCTTAACTATACCTCAACACAAAACAATAACATTCATCATTCAATCTAGTTCCCAATAGATCATACCTTCTCAGTAGTTGATTAGTTTGTAATTGTTTGTTAGATTTGGAGGGAAAATATAAATAATTAGGCATTTTATAGCATTTTTATAAGTAAACAGATTAGAAACTCACCCAGAACCTCGGATCCCAGTTGGATACAAAGGGCCCTTCCTTGATGGAAGATGATAAGTTGTAAATCCAACATATTTTTATGCTTAATTCTATGTCTTTATGAGCATGTTTTAGTCTTTATGATATTTTTACTGACGTTTTCTATCATTTCAAGATTCTTAGGTGATTTGAGAAAAGTTGATAAAAATAGCAAAAATCAGTACTTCATCGAGATTTCGATGTGTCCACCGAGAGCAGTAGCGAGTCTCGATGATTTCTCCAAACTCCAGAATCTTCCAAAATGTCAAAGACACATCCAGTTGGTTGATAAGATACTAAGAGTCAAAGGAAAATCGCCAGTTCGGGAAAAGTTTATTTCTAAGGAGTTTTGATCTAAAAAAGGAGTTACTTTCCTTCAGAAATTCAATCTTGAAGAAGGGATAAAACTCCCCAATTTTTATCTCCAAGTGAAAAACTAAAGTATAAGACCAAGGGAAGAACAAACACTATCAAAGACAAAGACTAAGAAGAAACTAGTTTCGGCCAAGTCATTATAAATAGAGGTCGAATCCCACAAGAAAAGGAATCGAGTCGAGTCGAGTTCAGTCCAGTTTTCAATTTAGAGTTAGAATTATATTTTTATTTAGTTTTGTTTTCCGAATCCTCTTAGAATTAATTTCTTTTTCTTTTTCTCTTGTTTTCAATTGCTTTATTCTTTTAAACACTTTTTTTGTTTTAGTTTAATTCTAGCTTTGCAATTTATTTTACAAGTTCTCTAATTTATTCGCATATTTACATTCAAGTCTCTTTACTTTTATAGGGTTTATTTTCATCCATGTCTAGCTAATTTCCTAGTGACTTGACCAAATAAAAGTTAAGTCCATGTTTGATTAATGTGAGGACTAAACCTAAATACAACAATCCGCAAGGTAACTTATTTGTTGATCTCAATATCTATTTTATTGAAAGTCTCTTTGTGATCAAATTAGTCATAACGTAAGTCTTTGTGATTTATTGTTATCTCTGAATTTTGCATCCTTAATTGTGCCTAAGAAGGAGTAAGTAACAATAGTCTCTTTGTTTACCGAGACTACAGAAACAGCAATCTAATGCCTGTTGGGAGTACTACCTATTGGTTAGGGTTTAGGTTAATATTTATGGCTATTTTTCAATGAGCTCTTTGATGCGATATTGAGAGTTACGGTGAATAAGAAGGTGATTAAGGCGTGAAGTACAATCCCTATATGAAGTAAGGAAGAGTTGTTAGCGCTTTAAGGTGCAAAGCGCTAATATAACTGAACTAAGTCCCGGTGTAGTTTATCCCTTGTCCAATGTTTACTATGATACATGGTTTCCCCTAAATTAGTTGAGTTAGTCTTTTATTAATTGTTTATTTTCTAATTTTACTTTTCAAACTCACAAACTCTCACAAAGAATAACAAATCCGGTCACTCTATTTGTTTAAATTAAGAATTACTTGGAAAATACTGTTCCTGTGGAATTGACCCCTATTTACCACTAACTACAAGTTACTTTTCGTGCAAGGATATTTTTGTGGTCTCGACACCAATAGAATTTTAGCACCATTACCGGAGAACTATTCCTTTTGATCTTGTTGTTCTTACTAAATGACCAGGGCCACAACTGGTGGCAACGAGCTCCTCTTTAACCTAAAAATTGAAAAGTCCAATCGAGCTCGTGCTAGGCAAGTTCATAAACAAAGAGAATCTCGACCTCCTATAAAGACTTAAACCGAACCAAAAACAATCATACCTTAAGAGAAGGACTATTCGACCATATTGGCTTAAATACTGAACTCAAGAAGCCACAGTGACCATGGTTGATACAGAGCGGTAGATGAAAGACCTTGTAACTGTCATGGTGAATTAACAACCATTATGTATTACCTTCCTAGTGGAGACTGAAGCAAACAACTTTGAAATGAGGTACGGATTTATATATAAAGCTTACCTAAGTTCATCATGAGAGCCATTGAAGATCCATACAAACACTTGCAATAATTCCACATGACATGGTCTACAATGAAGCTAGAAAGAGTCTCTTTAGACTTAGTAAAGTTCAAAACTTTCATGTTTTCCCTTGAAGCTATTGCAAAAGATTGGTTTTGCTACCTAGTACCAGGATCAATTATAACATGGGTAGAGATGTCCAAAGTCTTTTTGGAAAGCTTCTTTCTAACAACAAGAGAAACCACATTAATAATGCAAATTTGCGTAACAAAGATAAAAGAGATAGAGAATCTCCATAACTTCTATGAGAGATTTCAACACCTTATCACTTGCTGCCCTCCTCATGGTTACACATCATAAGCCTTAGTCTAAATTTTCTATGAAGGAATCCCCTAGACTAGACAAGAAATTATAAATGTAGCGAGTGGAGGAGCCCTCATCAACAAGTCCGCCACAGTAAGTTGGGAACTCATAAAGACTATGGCGGATAACGCACAACAATTTGGTAATTGTGATCATAGATTTACCTCAAAAATAATAGGTGAGATCAACTGTTATAAACTTAGTGATAACATAGATAACTTTTCTCAGCTAGTCCACGCCTTGGCTATAAAAACTGAAGTCTTTAAAGAGTGTGAGATTTGTACAAAGGCCAACCATGCAACAAATGAATGTCCTCGTATTGGTGACCCAGAATTTGAGCAAGTTCACGCATTGGGCTATTATAGAAGTAGGCAGACATACGTACCACCTCAACAAAGGAATCAAACTACAAAATGAGACAATCATGCATTGGGATGGGTTAATAATGACCACCAACAACCACATGGATCATAAAATTAGGTCGCTTTCAGACCTCTGTAGCATATGGTGCTACCCCTATCGAGAAAGCCTCAACATCAAGTCACACATCAATAACAGTTCAACAACTCATCTCAATAGAGAAATCCCTAAAACTTTATCAATGCTCTCTCTAAGGGTACACATAAGAGGTTCAAAATGACCAATGAACAAATTCAAGGGTTGCAAGGTAATTTTACCAATCTGGAAAAGAAAATGACCCAAATCGCTCTCTCTCTTTCCAAGACTGAGAACATGGGAAACCTCCCATCTCAAATGGAGGAAAACCCAAGGCAAAACGTTAGTGAGATCCCTTTGAGAAGTGGCAAGGTTGTCGAATCAACACCGCCAAGAGCAGAGTGAAAGAAGAGAAGAAATCATGAAAATTGAGACCAGGGCCCCCTTTCTAGAGAGACTTGAAAAGACGAAGAATGTGAAAGAAGAGAAGGGAATCTTTGAGACCTTAAGGAAAATTGAGATCAACATCCTGTTGCTTGATGTGATTCAGCAAATGCCCAAATATGCAAAATTTCTTAAAAAGCAATGCACCAAATAAGAAGAAGCAGTAAGAGCTAGACAAGGTTTGGATGGGGGAGAATGTATCAGCAATAATTCAATGCAAGTTACCCCCAAAGTTCAAAAACCAAGGGATGTTCACTATCAATTGCACCATAGGCCAAGTTGGAATGCAAAAGGGTATGTGTGATCTTGGTAGATCTATCAATGTCATGTCATCTTCTATCTATAAACATATATCAGCCAACAACAAAAAGCCACTCAAAGAGACAAAAACTTTCTTCCAACTCGTGGATCGCTCTGTTATCTACCCAGAGGGAATCTTGGAAGATGTATGATAAGTATATAATTACACTTAATATCATATTAATTTTATACACTAAACACTATATTTTAAGTCATTTTTATACTTCATATAAAAGATTTCACGTGGTATGCAGTTGTTTTTTATGCAAATGCAGATACTAGGTAAATCTTGGGAGTAAAATGATCAAAAGTGGAATTTTATCAAAAAAGAGTGAAAAAGGTGCAAAAAAATGCGTGGAACTCAAAGATTTGGCTTAGGATTGAAGCTGTCAAAGATCGGTGAAGTAGCAAGGAGAATTCTGAAGAAAAATGCAATTCACGGTCCCGACAATCATCGGTCGCGACTTGTTCTTCTTCAGAACAGAAGTCTGCCAATCAAAGATTCATGGTTGCGAAATGTATATCGCGGTCACGACTTGGATGGTTTTCTGGTATTATCTTCTTAACTATCAACCGCCATCAACCGCCATCAACTACCAATGAAAAGATACGTATCCGGAGTCAACCAATCATGAAAAGGTGCCTATCCATTGTGGATTATATCAAAGCTTCTCAACCAATCACAATGAAGAGATGCAATCATTCACCAATGGACACAACCCTTCGTTTAGATAAACGTAACCCTTTGAACTCTATAAATAAGGCTCCACAATTCACATATTTCATGCACCAAAGTGACACCAAAAGAGAGGAGAATATTAGAGTGCAATTATAGGGTTACATATAGTGCGTGTAGATAGAGAGTTCGCTATGTTCATAAGCGTTAGCGAGAAAATGTTTAAGTGATTCGAATCCTTGTTTCGATCACTAGATTCTCTATATTCTCGAGCGATTATTGTATAAGTGTACTTACAAATCACTTATCAATAAAAGTTTTCATTCTTCAATAATCATTTGTTCGATATTCGTAAAGAATAATATCCTAGCGGAGGTTCTGTACGGGCTGAGATCAAATTCAAAGCAGACGTAGGAATTGTGAGAATTGACGACTCCCATTATAGAGTGGATACGGTTTGATCAACTTTAGCTTTCACTTGCATACCTTACAACTTTGCTTTGATTTCTGCTTATACTTTTTATTTCAAAATTTATGATATGTCTATGTGTTATAATGCGTATTTCATGTTAACTCTTTTATGTTAATCAAGTTATATGCATTGGAGTTAATTTTAAGAGTAGTTTCGGGGTTAACAATATCGTATATAATCATTGGATCTGTGATATAACACTGTTTAGTGAGCCAACATTTTTGGAATGGTAACTTGCTAAATGTGGCTATGTGAGAGTGACCCATACTAAGTATAGTATTGATGTTGTCCAGGTTTATATGATAGTTTTAATTCGTTTGTGCTAGATCTAGAAAAGTCATTTCATGTGTTGCTTTGCGGTGAATAATTGAACATCTGAGTATTTAGAACCGAGTCTATTAGATTAGTTTAGTGAATCGTAACATCTTTGTTGAACTTGCATGTTTTCGCTGCTTTCCTTATTTCGTAGGGAAAATCTATATATTTAGATTCTCTAATCTTTCATACCTATATTTACTCATATTTCATTCTAACCCTCCTATCCAAACAAACTATACATTATTTTATTTTCTTTTTATCTTATCTTCCTTGTCGATCTTTAGAACTAGCCCTTCCCTGTGGGATCGATATCTTTTAAAACTACATCGCAACTGTATACTTGCAGTTATCATCATTTTTCTATTTGGTAAGAGGTACTGACAACACCTATATTTTTTGTGAACAAGTTTTTGGCACCATTGATATATAGCTGAATCTTGTGAACAAACAATTAAACTTATCAGTAGGAAATGAACAATACACAAACTTCTAAAGAAGTGTTTCAACAAAGTGTTCTAAGACACCATCATTCATCCTTATGATTCTCAATCCACAATATTATATATGCTCAACACAAAAAATGAACATACAAATCAAGGTTTTTAAACCTTACTACAATACCCTCACATTTTTAAATATTTTGTTTATGAAGATAACTTCTTCCACATATATTAGAATTTGTTCTACTCTTCACTTTAGCACCGGGATCACCGTCCATCAATCTTGGAACAAAGGTCATTGTTTCTATTTCCATTGTCCTCATAAATGTGCCATACAAAATATAAATTTTATTATGACTTGAATTGCAAAATATCCTTTAAGATTGTTGGAAAAAACAATGGTAACAATAAAATAAATGACAAAATTTTGATCTCGGTTTTCATCTCTTGGATGTGGAGGTGTCAACTAAGTTGACAAGTCTTCCTTGTGGAATTTCATACCCAACCTTCAACCAAATAATAAACAAAATCAATGGAACATATGTAAAAATACATAGTAATATAAATAATAAAACAGGTTAAAGAAACTTGAACACCCGAAAAGTTGAGTCATGCTAGGCACTGTCCTTAAAGGATAATTGGTAGTTCCTCCCTGGATTAAACAACTTCTTCACTCTCGATTTGAAAGAGGCAACATGAATAGAAATGCATTACATATCTAGAACACAATATAAGATAAGTGGGGTAAAATGTTTTTCTCTTGATATTTAATCAACTAAAAAGCATATTAAAAAAACATATGCTAATTAACTTGTCTACTTCTTCTATAATGGACCAAGAACACATCCTTTATAGCAAAAAAGAAAAATGTTCAAAAAATTAAGAAGTAAATCCCAATTATTATGAGATATAAAAGTAACGGTTATTGAATAAAATTAAAAGATAATACAGTCTCAGTTACAAGACTAACCATTCAATTGATTTTAATCTTGTAATTAAAACTCAATATTACATATTTATAAAAATATGTAACATAAATCATAAGATCATAATAACTAGTAAAAAAGTAATATTATAAAATAGTAAAAATAATTTTCTCAATAAATTATTTACTAGTATTAAAAATATTCTTTTGAAATTATACAAAATTTCCAACAAATCAAATCTAGTTTATGTCAAGACGGGGTGTTCTGTATGGTTGTGTGGTAGTGGCTTGAGACTATATTTTCCTCTGCCTTGAGGAAAAAATCAAGTGAAGAAAGGCAACTCATTAGTTCAAAATTTGGTCTTTTAAATTCCCAACCCCTTGTCTACTTTACCCTTTGTAATGGAGCTTTTTTGGATCCTCTGGTAACTATTTAAAGTAGCTTTCAAAACTTTCGGATACTAGTTCACCAATTAATGACACAAAATTAGTATTACTAATAATAAAATTTGCCAACTCAATTTTATCCTTCAAGCACATTCATTCTAAGAGAGAAGCGTTTGAGATGCAACGTGGAAGCTTGTGATTTGAAGATTTGGTTACATTGCAGAGTAGCGCGGGATACTGGAAAAACAGAGCATGTCATAGGATGCCTTTTGCCTTAGACGCTTGTGAGGAATCTCCAACATTCCGTACCAACATCTTTTGGTTGTGAGGACCACTTGAATATCCTTTTTAATTTCAATGCTTTTTACTTGAAAAGCATCAAAGGAATATTCCATCCTTCACAGACAGAGTTACAAGCACAAGTATTATAATATCCATGTGTAAAAAATAACTCAACTTTTAATAAATAAAAGCTACTCAGCTTCTAATAAATAAAAGCTACTCAGCTTCGCTAAGTCTATATCTCATACACTACGTAATACTTAACTTACCTCAGATTTTCTTACTCTAAGCTATAACTTAATAAAAAATCAGTAAACTAAGTTGTTTTTTTAAACAAACTCAAGTAAACTTGTTTAGTTAAGAGTCTACTTAGTACATAATTAATTTCACCATCCTAGACAGTTTATTATTTCCAAAACCTTTTAAGTACTATTAACTTGGGTTCAACAATCTCCCCATTTTGGAATATATAACAAACTAGGTATTAGAAGAAATTAATTAATTAAATAGCTTATGGATATCAAGATACCTAGTAAGTGATGTAAGACTCCCCTATGCTGAGTGAACTCCTTAGTTAGTATAAACTCCCCCATACATAGAGAAATTTTCTTTATCTTGGGACCTTTTCTTACCCAACTTCTTCTTTGAGATTGGTCTTAGTTAATTCCTGCAATAGTTTATATGCAAAGTAACACATATATGTAACAAGTTAAGAAGTTCTTAACTTGGACAGAAGAAACTTGCAATTTTCATTGATGTAAAACTTAGTTAGTACACAAATTGTGTCCTATACTATGTAATTACAAACTTAAGTACTATTATAAGTTTTTTCTATATTAAATCTATCCACGGGTGTGCTGCTGAGAAGATGATGAGCCTCTGCCTTTAGGTTGCTGTTGATATTGCTATTGAGATTGTTGCTATTGATGTTGTTGAGTAGGTCGTTGCAGCTTTGGCAAAATTCTTAATCTATGGTGCTAGGCTACCTTATGAGCATCTTCAACTACTCTCTCCTCCTTTGATATATGTTTTGTAACAATTTGTTAGAAATAGGCATTGAAGGATTCAATCACAGATTGAAAAGCCTCTTGCTTTCCTAAGATGGCTGGTGATATCTCTTGCTCCAGCTGCTCCTCTCCTTTAAGAGAAAGAATGTCTTGATCATTTAGTTCTTGTAGTAACAAATGATGACATTAGGTTAAGTGAGCAATTTGATTGAAGCCTTGGCAAGCAAACTATTGAAAACACTACAAAAAAACCTCTAAAATCTAATGCAAATAGAGCTGCCTTTAGTTTTGGTTCCATGTCAACAATCTTTGGACATATTAGATGAATAGTCCTAGCTGTGTACTCCATGCCCTTTGAATCATATATGCTAGTAATTGATCGCAAGGTTCTGACTATACTAATTTGAATGGGCTTATATTTAGTGATGATGTCAAATACCTTGTTCCCCACTTTTCTACTGATAAGATAAAAGTTCAAAATACGAACAAGCATTGTCAATATCGCTTATCAAATAGAAAAAATGGAGACCACTGCAAGTATACAGTTTCGATAGAGTTTTAAAAGATATCGATCCCACAGGGAAGGAATTTGACTCCAAAGACCAACTAGAGTTACGGAACAAACAAAAGTAGATAATTTGATTGGAGGGTTTGGATGATAAATGGATGGATAGATAGATGTATGAACAGACTAGAGAAAATGTAAAATAATAGATATTTCGTAAGAATAAGTTTAGTAAAGAAAACCATGCAAAATTATCAAGAATATTTTGTTCATTAAATAACTTCAACCAATACGATTCTAGATGCCCTAATATTCAATAATTTACCATAGAGCAACACATGAGATGACTTTTCTAAATTTAGGATAAACGAATTATGACACTTATAAGAACCTGGATGACAATATTACTACACTTAGTACGGGTCGCTCTCACATAGCCATATTTAGCAAGTTACCATTCTAAAAATGTTAGCTCACTAAATAGCATTATAATCACAGATCTAGTGATTATACAATCTTGTTAACCCCGAAATCACTCTTAAAGTTAACTCGAAAGCATATAACTTGATTAATATAAATGACACAAAACGAAATACTCATTATAACACATAGAAATGTCATAAATTTTGAAATAGAAAGTATAAGCAGAAAACAAAGTAAAGATGTAAGGTATGAAAGTGAAAGCTAAAGTTAATCAAATCGTATCCACTCTTTAATGGGAGTCATCAATTCCCGCAATTCCTATGTCTACTTTGAATTTGGTCTCGACTCGTATAGAATCTCCGCTAGGATGCTATTCTTTATGAATATCGAACAAAAGATTGTTGAAGAATAAAAACTTTTATTGATAAGTGCTTTACAATTACACTCACAAAACAAATGCTCGAATTTTTGTAGAAATATAGTGATCGACATAAAAATCGAATCACTTATACATTTTTCTCACTAAGACTTTGAATATAGTGAAATCTATATATTTTCACTCTCTATCTATGCATGCATACTATCATTCAAGGCCTACTACTCATGCCAGACACCATGCACGAAAATGGTTTAGTCTAAACCCTATTTATAGAGTGTGAAGGGTTCCGTCTATCCAAACGAAGTGTCGTGTCCATTGGCAAAGGGTTGCATCACTTCAATATGATTGGATGTAAAGATTCAACCTCATCCATAATGCAAAAGCACCTTTTTATGATTGGTTGACTTCAAAAAGGTGTCTTTTCGATTGGCAGTTGATGGCGGTTGATCGTTATTATCTAGCGGTTGGTAGTTGAAAAGAGATAACCAACAACCTTCATAAGTTGCTAGCGTGAATCACATGTCGTGATCGTGAATAATGATCGTAACTTTCTTCTTATGAAGAGTAACAAGTCACAACCGCGAATGGGTGTCACGATCGGGAATTTTTCTTCTCTTCATGTTTCTTCTTTGCAACTTTACTGATCTTTGACAACTCCGATCCTAAGCCAAATCCTTGTGTTCCATGCATCTTTTTGCACCTTTTTCACTCTTTTTACATAGAATTCCACTTTTGATCATTTAACTCCCAAGACTCACCTAGTTTTTGCATTTGCATAAAAAACAACTACATACCACGTGAAATCTTTTGTATGAAGTATAAAATGAAACAAAACCATTTGTTTTATAAGTAAAATTATCATGATAATAAGTGTAATTATACACTTATATAACACCCACACTTAACTTTTTCCTTGCCCTCAAGCTAAAAGTAATAGAAGTGTATAAAGTAGTAATTCAAGTTCGTACCTCAATTGGCGAAAGACTATTGTAGTGAGTATAACATACCCAAGTTGCATAAATATCAAGTAAAAGTTCGAAATTTCCTTAGTAATGTGCAATTTATATAGCTTAGTTGCATGCCTTTGCTCTTAATGGAGGATCAACCGAATTGTGTCTTCATAAAAGTGTTATATGCTTACTCGAATATTTCCTTCTCTCAAGTATAGTATAATGTATAAAGGAAAAAGGAAGCACACTTTAGAAAGTTTGATCTCAAGGCATTTTTAGGTAAACTAGGATGCTAAACACAATCTTAGTGGTTGCATTTTATGCGTCATACCACTCTCTCCTTTTTTTAGTGGTTGCATTTTATGCTCCATACCACTTTCTTTCATTTTTTTCTTTTAAGCATATGTTTGAAGTACAGATTCATACTTTGCACCCATATTTTATGCTATGCTACTTTTTTCTTTTTTTCACTCATTGAATGGTTGCAGTTTCAGCTCCGTACCATTCCTCACCTTTTTTCATAACTCATTAGTTATCCTCTCTTTCTTTTGAGTTTTCTATTAATACCCTCATCCTTTATTGATCACTTTCAAAGTATTATGGCTATAGTTTCCCAACACTTTAAACACACTCAATACTTATAGGACATATTCGAGAATAGCACATAAAACTCATAGTAAGAACACTACTAGATATTACTCCACTTAAACTTATTGATAGCATTAAACTAAAACTATATAACTTGTACTAATTCATATTACATTGAAATATATATCGAAACTTACTTGGAATATTGCTTTCAAATGTTACTCACAACTCATCCTTGCCAAATGCTAAATGTTGTGCTATAAAGCGCTCACACTCTAGACGTGTGCTTAAACTCGAAACATTTTGTTCGAAGTTTGCACTAACATCAAACTTGAAATACCTAACACTTACAATAGCCTTGAAACATATGTTAGTATAGTATAGGTATGGATAAAGTATAAATAACACAAAATCAAGAAAAAAATTTCATATTCTTCAAAAAAATTTTATATTTTATTTAATATTTTTGGATTTTATACAAATGCCCCCCCACACTAGAGAACACAATGTCCTCATTGTGAGAGACTTAACTAAAAATGAAAACATGAAAAACAAACACCAGTCTAAAATTTGAAAAAGAAAAGAAAAGAGTATACCCATTTATTGTGAAGGAGAATCTGGAGCTCGTGTCGCGATCACGAAGGCCTCTCGCGATCATGATTTCCTTCAAAATAGGAACAGAAGGTTTTACTACATAATATCACAGGCACGACCTATAGTCGTGGTCGTGACCTTCTTTAATCCTTCTATTTCTTTAAGTTTTAGAATTAGTACCATAGCATCTTAGTATTTGATCTCTAGAACGCACTTGCCTTCCCCAGCAACTACGCCAAAAACTTGATCACAGGGTTTTGACTATACTAATTTAACTAGGCTTATATTCGGTGATGATGTCAAAAACCTTATTCCCCACATTTCTACCGATAGGATAAAGTTCAAAATACGAACATGTGTTGTCAATACCACTTATCAAATAGAAAAAATGGTGACAACTTCAAGTATATAGTTTTATGTAGTTTTAAAAGATATCGATCCCACAAGGAAGGAATTCAGTTCTAAAGACCAACTAGAGTTACAGAACAAACGAAAGTAGATAGCTTTATTGGAGTGTTTGGATGATAGATGGATGAATAGATAAATGTATGAATAGACAAGAGAAATGTAAAATAAATAGATATTTCCTAAGAACAAGTTTAGTAGAGAAAAACATGCAAAATCATCAAGAATATTTCGTACACTAAATAACTTCAAAAAATATGATTCTAGACGCTCTAATATTCAATATTTCACTGCAGAGCAACACATGAGATGACTTTTCTAAATCTAGGGTAAACAAATTATGACACTTATAAGAACCTGAATGACAATATTACTATGCTTAGTATGAATCGCTCTCACATAGCCATATTTAGCAAGTTACCATTCCAAAAATGATGGCTCACTAAATAGCATTATAATCACAGATCCAGTGATTATACACAATCTTGTTAACCTAGAAATCACTCTTAAAGTTAACTCGAATGCATATAACTTGATTAATATAAATGACACAAAACAAAATACTCTTTATGACACATAGACATATCATAAATTTCGAAATAGAAAGTATAACCAGAAAACAAAGTAAAGTTGTAAGGTATGCAAGTGAAAGCTAAAGTTGATCAAACCGTATCCACTCTTTAATGGGAGTCGTCAATTCTCGCAATTCCTACGTCTACTTTGAGTTTGATCTCGGCTCGTATAGAACCTATGCTAGGATGTTATTCTTTGTGAATATCGAACAAAAGAATGTTGATGAAAGAAAACTTTTATTGATAAGTGCTTTGCAATTACACTCATACAACAAACGATCGAATTTGTGTACAAATATAGTGATCAAAATAAGAATTGAATCACTTATACATTTTTCTCACTAAGACTTTGAACGTAGTGAAATCTAGATATTTTCACTCTCTATCTATGCACACATACTATCATTCAATGCCTACTACCATGCACGAAAATTATTGAGTGTGAAGGGTTGGGTCTATCTAAATGAAGAGTCGTGTCCATTGGAGAAGGGTTGCATCACTTCAATATGATTGGATGAAAGATTCATCCTCATCCACAATGGAAAGGCACCTTTTCATGATTGGTTGACTTCCAACAGGTGTCTTTTCGGTTGGTAGTTGATGGCGGTTGATAGAGGTTGATCACTATTATCTAGCGGTTGGTAGTTGAAAAGAGATAACAGATAACTGTCACAAGTCACGAGTGTGAATCACATGTCGCGATCATGAATAATGATTTGTAACTTTCTACTTACGAAGAGTAACAAGTCGTGATCGCTAATGGGTGTCACAATCGTGAATTGTTCTTTTCTTCATGTTTCTTCTTTACAGATCTTTGACAACTCTGATCCTAAGCCAAATCCTTGTGCTCCATGCATCTTTTTATACCTTTTTCATTCTTTTTACATAAAATTCCACTTTTGATCATTTAACTCCCAAGATTCACCTAGTTTATGCATTTGCATAAAAAACAACTACATACACATGAAATCTTTTGTATGAAGTATAAAATGAAACAAAACCATATCGTTTTATAAGTAAAATTATCATGATAATAAGTGTAATTGTACACCTATCAGTAATCACCAACTGTTCCACATTTTCTTAAAGTTCATGAAGACGATCTTTCAGGGCATTAAACTTCTTCTGCACAGTGAGACCGCTATTGGGATCGACAGAGTCAACAAACTAAGGAAACAATTTACCCATTACTTGAAGTAAAGCCTTTTGAGCTTTCTTCATAGATACTTCAGTGTTGTTCTTTATAAGACTACAAGCTGAGTCCAATCTATCATTGAGCGCATCCATTGTTAGCATAGGCTTTCCCATAACCTTCATTGATGCATCCACAATCCTAACAATGCCATCAACTTTCTTATCATAGGCAATCATTAGCTTCAACCTCTTCTCCATTATACTGCATATGTTGTGTTGCAGATCTTTATTGATATCTAACTACTTTGACAATTTATTGCTTTTATTGTTCATGCTGGTCTTTATCTTGGCTTGTTCTTCCTGAAACTTATGAAACATCATAGTTTGAGTTGCTAAGTAGCATTCAAACTACTCAACTATTTTGAGGCAGCATCTATGCTACCCTTCACTTTTCCTGCCACTACATTCACAATGATAGTTGAAGTTGGGATAGAAGATACGACCTCATCGAGCTAAGCTGCAGAGAAAGTCAGCCCGGTTAGAATCAAGGCCATCTTGTCCACTAAGCTATAGGCACTTTCCTTCTTAAGATGATTCCTTATTGTGAATAAGCTCCCTTGTATCTTTTCAAATTCTTCAAAGTATGGTTTTTGAAGGTATGCTAGAACGTTCATCAAACTCAAGAATCTAGGTTAGTGGACAAACCGTCAATTCTTGTGCCAATAGCACTTGGCTTACTACACCATCCAATTCAGCATTAGTTTTGAGAGCTAGGAATTTCTTCCTAGCTAACTCTCTAATCTTAGTCAAAATGGTTGAGTCAGCCAAGTCCTCTTGGACAAGCTTGTTGCTGGAGGAGTTGCTTCCTCTTCTATAAAATAATGTTTGGCAACTTCCTCATATGGTTTTCCATGCTGAGCGAAGTTCTCAGCTTCAAGAACTTCTCTAATCATAGGGATTAGAGTGGTAGAGGATGGGTTTGAAGAAAGGTTAGGTTCAGAGATGGTTTGTACAGTTGGAATAAAAGAAGTTGAGGATAGTTTAGATTTTAAAGGATAAGGGATGAGTAATGTTTGAGTTTGTGGATGTGGTGAAGAAGGGTTGGTCTTTTCTTAGGAGGAATTTGGTGTAGAAGAAATGTTAATTAGGGAATTTATAGGAGAAGGATTTTTAGGAGAGTAATTTACAGAGGAAGTGGGTATTTTAGAATTTACAGAAGAATTGAGGGATGGAGTCTAATGAAATTATTGGTTGGTTGTTTGACCAAGGATGGATCTGCATCAGGTAACTGAACCTGAGTAGGAAGAGACTCAATCTATTGAGAGAGAAAGGGTTCTTAGATGTTTTCACCAGGAAGAGCAACTTCCTAGTTGACGACCTCTATGTCATCATCAACCTCCTCACTTGTGAAGATTTGGACATTTCTCCTTGAACGATGCTTGGTAGTTCTCTTTCTTTGAACTTCTTTAGCTTTAAAAATCACAATTTCCACCTCTTTAGCTACACCAAGACTTGTTATTTCAGCGTCCTCTTTTGCTTTCTTTGCATTGCACTAGAGCTGCTCTATCTTCTTTAAATTGCAACTTGTTCTTGTGCAATCCCTCACTCAACTCCCTATCAGTCATAGCTTGAATTTTCTACAGAACATGAGGAGCAGAGAGAGATTATCTTGTTATAGCTTCTTCTTCTTGCTTTTGTTTCACCTCCACTTCCCTTTGAGCAAGAATAATCAACTTTAATTTATTCTTAGCCTTAGCTTGGGGTTGGCCACGTGCATCCTCTACCCTTGATTTTCCTAGGCTGGCTCTCACTCTTTGAGCCCCCGTCTTTGCCTTTGGACTAGTTAGAGCAGAATCAGTAGAAACTTGCTTGGACTAAGCTTATAAAACGAATATCATCATGCTGGTTAATCAAGACAGCTTTTGAACATGCAAGATAGCAAGGTGGATTTAAAAACTTAAAATTAACCTAGAGGTTCTCCTAAGCATGCCATGATTGATATAATCTAAATTAAAATGTTCCATAGATGCTTTTAGGTTTATAAAGCTTATAAAAGAAATCTAGCATCTAAGGTTTAGAGCATTACTAACTAATGCATGCTTTCTCTCTTTTGGTAGCGGTTGATCGTAAGGTTTTGACTCTATTTATTTTGAGGGCTTATATTTGGTGATGATGCCAAAAACCTTATTCCCCACCATTCTACCGATAAGATAAAAGTTCAAAATACAAACAAGTGTTGTCAATACCGCTTATCAAAATAGAAAAATGGTGACCACTACAAATATACAATTTCGATATAGTTTTAAAAGATATCTATCCCACAGGGAATGAACCAATTCTAAAGACCAATAAGAGTAATGGGGTAAACGAAAATAGATAATTTTTATTGTTCTGGGGTTGGATGGGATATGATGGTAAATAAATAGATAAATGTATAAATAGATTAGAGTAGAAGAAATCGGTATAGATTATCCCTACGAATAAGTATAGCAAAGAAAACATGCAAAATCATCAAATATATTACGTACACTAGAATACTTTAACATATTCGATTCAAGATACTCAGATATTCAATTATTCACCACAGAGCAACATATGAAATGACTTTTCTAAATCTAGTGCAAACGAATTAAGATGATTATTTAAACTTGGATAACAATAGTACTATGCTTAGTACGAGTCGGTCTCACATTGCCATATTTAGTAAGTTACCATTCCAAAAATGTTGGCTCGCTAAACAGCTTTATAATCACAGATCCAGTGATTATACACAATCTTGTGAACCCCGAAATCACTCTTAAAGTTAACTCAAAAGCATATAACTTGATTAATATAAAAGACTCAACACGAAATACACAATATGACACATAGTCATATCATAAACTTCGAAATAGAAAGAATAAGTAGAAAACAAAGCAAAGTCGTAAGGTATGCAAGTGAAAGCTAAAGTTGATCGAATCGTATCCACTTTTTAATGGGATTCGTCAATTCCCGCAATTCCTACGTTTGCTTTGGATTCGGTCTCGGCTAGTATAGAACCTCCTCTAGGATGCTATTCTTTGTGAATATTGAATAAATGAATATTGAAGAATGAAAAATTTTATTGATAAGTGATTTGCAATTACACTTATACAACAATCACTCGAATATGTAGAGAAATCTAGTGATAGAAATAAGGTTCGAATCACTTATACATTTTCTCGCTAGCTTAGAACGAAGCGAAATCTACACGATTTTCTCTTTAAAACTATGTATGCATGTATACCACACTACACACCATATACCATATGCTACACCACAACACATGAAATTATGGAGTTTGGAGCCCTATTTATAGAGTATGAAGGGTTGCATCCGTTCAGACGAAGGGTCGTGTCCATTGGCATAGAGTTATACCACTTCATTGTGATTGGTTGAATTGGTTTGATCTCATCTACAATGGAAAGACACCTTTTCATGATTGGTTAACTTCCAAAAGGTGTTTCTTCATCTAACAGTTGATGGCGGTTGATTGTTCTTATCCGGCGGTTGAAAGAAGAGAAGAGTTGACCAAAAACCTTCAAGGTCATGACCGTGAATGTATGTCATGACCATAAATACTTGGTTGGCAACTTTCTGTTGTGAAGGTTAACAAGTCGTGACCGTGATATATATGTCATGATCGTGACATGCCTTTTTCACTTGATTCCTCTTCGAGATTTCTACCGATCCTTGACTTCTTCGATCCTTTGCCAATTCCTTAAGTTCCATGCACCTTTTTGCACCTTTTTCACTCTTTTTGCACCTTTTTCACTCTTTTTGCATAGATTTCCAACTTTAATTATTTTACTTCAAAGATTTACCAAGTACCTGCATTTCCATAAAAAACAACTACATACCACGTGAAATCTTTTATATGAAGTATAAAATGACTTAAACCATAATGTTTAATGATTAAAAATATCATGATTATAAGTGTAAATGTACACTTATCATTAACTCGGTCTAAACATTCGTTAAATCATAATCTTCTTCCTTATCAATCTCTTCATAAGTTTCTCCTAGACTAAACCACTTAATCAAATCAATCAAAGAAAACTTATACTCCTCCACTCCATTCCTAAATTTCCTTTCCAAAAAGTTCCCATCCTTCATAACAGTAACTAAAAACTCGATGACCCATTCCTCGCTAAATGGAAAACGCATATTCACAAATTTCTCTAATCCAAATAGTGAAAAATACTCTTCTACTTCCGTATGAATTCCAGCATCAATCGCAAAAGTAGGATCATAGAAAATGTATACTTTGGATATCGAAGTTCTTGATCCTCAAGTATCTTTCAACTTCTTCTTCCCTATAGATTGGAAAAGGGCACCCATACTTGTTTTGTTGGTTGACCAATTTGTTCTTCCCCTTAATTACTGCTGACTTCTTGGGAGCCATTAAATTCAAGAGTTTGAAAGAAGAATTTGTGTTTTGATTTTTTGGAAAAACAGAGAAAATTTATCTGCAAGAGATTGTAGTTGTGTAAAAGAGTGATTGATTTGTGAAAATCACTTAGAAAAGTAGTTACATATATATATAGGAAATTGGGTAATTAAGGCTATTTCAACGGATATATTCAATTATAATTGTTAGAAAATAGAGTCATTACAACAATAACTGCTGTAAAATCGCACTAGTCACGATCGCAAAAGATAGTCGCGATCGTGACTTTCTCCATACAGAAACAGAAAGTTTTGACAACTTAATTCACTAGCGCGGTATAGGTCACGATCACGATATGTTCAAAATCCAAAAACTTTTTTCTTCTTTTCTTTTATTTTTAAAAAACATACTAAAATACACATAAACAATTAAAATATACTACTATATAATACTATATATATTTATTTTGGTAAACATATGAGATTTTAAGAATCAATGGAGTTTTTAAAACCC
>CATIWQ010005831.1:0-15276 GCA_949673415.1 Euphorbia schlechtendalii
GTTAAAATCAAATTGAAAAATTAATTGAGAACAAAAATTAAAATTGACATTGTTTTTCTCTTATAAATAAGCTAGGAAAACTCCTGTTAAAAGCCCGGAATTAAAAGGCAAGCACAGAAACTTTTAAAAAATTGCAATTAGGTCTCTAAAATAGGAAAATCGCAAAATTGAAGGCCTAAACGATGTTTTCTGGTCGAAAAGTGACAGAATTCACAGCATAAGCTGTGATTTTAGATCGTTTGCCCGTTTCCGATGAGAAAATAAAAAACACCAAAATCTAACAACCCCTAAATCTCAAAAAACGCCTACAATATGCATAAAACCGAAAATGCATAGAACAATGGTCAAAATTGATGAATAAAAAATGAAAATATGAATTTTCGGTTCGGTTCTATGGATTTTTGATTTTTTTATCCAAAAACCGAACCGAAACGAAAATATGGAAAATGCATGAACCGAAAACCGAACCGAATGAATTCGATTCGGTTTCGGTTCAGGTCGGTTCGGTTCGATTTCTCAGTTCGGTTAGGTTTTAAAATATTTTGCTCTCCCCTAGCCTTTAGGCCCCCAAAAAGCATGATACGAGACATGATTTATGTAAGACAGAACAAACGCATTTCACAGTCTACAATATTATAAATTCATATTATATACACAAAAACCAATAGTAAACTTTAAAATTCATAATTTTATTCTCAGCTTCAAACAAGCACCGTGTTAAGGAAAGCTTAGTCCAGGCATGGAAGAACCATGGGACTGAACTGATCAATTCAGGCGGCTATAGAATAGGTTTGCTTAGGGACACCATTTTCACCTTCAAATATTATCTCAAACTGATAAAGCAAATTGAATTATAATTGTAGCTTCAGTTAGTTTCCTGCATAGCTGAATTCATGCTCTTCGCTGCCGCCATTGTAGTCCACTTCGCCTCCAGACTCGGCCATCTTTGTTATCCTCTGCAGCTCAGCCGCCTGATCCTCTGACAATTGCTCTATCTGAGCTGGCGGCTTTGGGCGGCGTATAGCTTCGGCTGCTGCAGGCATAACTACAGGGGGCGGCTGAGGAGGAACCCATGTTCGCTGCATCGGTTGCTCTGCAACTGACCCACCCTTGAACTGATCATCGTTTTCGAGCTCCGTGATTCTGGCATTCTTCTGCTTCCACCAAGGCACACCACTCTCACTGTCCTCAACATAGTTTACCCCATTTTCTTGTACCTTTGAACCAAAAGGTTCTCCATTTGCTTGGGTTGTACTGTTTTGCCACTGACCTAGATCCCAAGGCTACATAAAAAAAGGACAAGTCATTAGATTTTCTTCACACTAACTTTTCATATAATTCTAATTTGGACGGCACAGCTAGAGCGTAATATTGACTTGGAGCACTTTCCAAACATACGAAACACCATGAAAGCCATTGGCTGCAACCTATTACCTATATATTCAGATAGTCTCAAAGTCAACTCTTTCGACCACTAAGAAATTTCGTATCACAACACATATTGTACAACTGCAATTTCAAATTGAAAAAATAGCAACATAAATGCATATTTTGACCTGCACAGAGATTTATGGTTAAAGGAAATATTCATGGTCTAAAGTAAAAGCAAACCCAAAATTCTAATCAAAATACACCCCATTCAACAAGATCATAATCTATTATTGGTTGATAAAAAAATGGATTTAAGACAAAGAGGAGAGGCGGTGGGAAGACAAGCTGATTGAAGAAAACTAATCAAGTGCTCACCTTAGATCTGGGTGCTAAACGGGGGTTTGAAATTTGTTGGTTTGGATTCGGGGGTTGATCATTGATGTCCTGAATACATTAGCAGGAAAAAAAAATCAACTTTTAACCCCTAATAAATTGAAAAAGACCATACCACTTTACCTTGATGTTAGGAGGTCTCTCTCCTCTTTGAACCATGGCCATGATCTAGAACATAATAGAATAAACAAATGAGCAGGGTTCAAATTTCAATCAACTAACAACATTGCTAAACTTAACTAATGATTGGTATCTTTTCAGCCTAACTATTAATTATATAACATAGATTGACATTCTCACTCAGCAATGGTCCATTCATCATTTTTTTACCAGAATGATTGAGCATCACCACATTCAACATTACAAAGAAGCTCGGGAGAGATTATTACCACTCAAGATTTTACCCAAGGAATTATCATCTTCCTAAATAGGTTGACAGAGAAACAAAAGGGGGGACTCAACAGAAATGAATTTATAGTGGACTTCTAGAATTATTTAGGCACTGGAAAATATAGTCTCAAGAACACAGAAAATACATGAAGAAAGTTTAAATCAAATCTACTCCCACTAGCCCAACAGAGAGAATTTTCCATCAAAGCCTCAGCCAATTACAAAAGTACAATTCACCTCACACACTAATATCTGAAAGAATGCCCTAGAATCAAGCCATCTACCATAGGCATGCTTTTATCATGCCAAATTTTAGGCTGATGTGATAACTGGTTAGATAGCAGCCCTTCTGCTGAACTGCTATCATTCTGATTCTGGGTAATTGTTAAAATTAGCGTATGGTGTGCCACATGAACAACAAAAGTGAAAATTTTCAAAGCTTCACGATTGGTGAAATGGTTTTGATTCGTTTCCAGAAAACCAGTCATAATTTTGTCATCATCATTTTACTTAGTCATCCAAATGAATAATTGGAATAAACAAACTATCAACTTGCTGAAGCTGTGATTAAGACTACTTTCTAAGATGTAACCTTCTGAACAGTAGCAGAACTTGTCTTACCCTCAATATATCAAGACAAAAGTAAATCCAGGAGATGCAAATCAATATCAAAAATATATCTTGAGTTGAGTACAACAAAAATGGAACTTATCATTACCTCCATATATGACTTTGGGTGTGGTGCAGCAGAAGGTTCAGTTGAACTGGGAGGTGAAGAAGATCTCACTGTCCAAAATATTGCAAGTAAATAATATGTAGCACATAACCAGTGTTTGTGCGCGTGGAATAGCCAGAAAACTACCTGAGCGAGAGTCGAACGCTGTTTTCCCATTCGCATAGGTTTTTTGGACAGGAAGAGACTAGATACGAAAAATGATTCAACAAAAAAATATGTTAGAAAATTCATAGTCCAAAATACACTCTTTTTATCTTGTATCGAATATTTATCAGTTGGTGTGTTAGTTATTCCACTCACCCTAGACTGATTTGCTGTTGAGAGTGTATAATCATCTTGATCAAGAGAGGAGGATCTTCCAAAGTTATTATTTTGTCCTAATAGACAACAAAAAGAAAAAAAAAAGATAAGAATAGATTGACAAACTCTAGCCCCTTTAGAAAAGTCTCATGGATCCACGAAATTCCACTATCTTAAGAAAAGGTAAGAATATCTTATTATATTCTATGAACCTCTGAACGCAGCCCCACTCCTCTGTCCTCTCCCCTTTTTCTCTCCAGTAGCTCTCGAATCTCAATGTATTAACGACACATTAGGTGTTGCTAGTAACCACATCTCAAGAAGAACAAAAACACATCCTCAATAAATCAAATTTTAACATGTAGCATTGCACAACTGAGAGTGATACAATTAAGTTCCGAAAGAACTCAGCAACTACGTCCAGAGATAAAGCAACATTTCAGTTACCTTCCAATTTGCGTATTGCAGTACCCATTGACTTCATTTCCTTTACTTGTACATCCAACAAATTCATAAATTCCTCAAAGTATCTCTTCTCTGAATATCAGGGAAATAAAATGTTAATGAATTAAAGGCACGCTACAATAATAGATTTATCTTCATACATACAATAACCAATTGACTAAAAGCAAATTAACAGAGAATACTGGCATATAGGCAAACTCCTCATCCCACCTTCATTTTTGGAATTTAACATTTCCTGACTTGCTTTCGCAACATCAGCTGCTGCTGCAGCAGCAGCTTTTGCTGCAGCCGCTGCCTCCTCAGCCAAGCTTGGCTTTGCATCAATTTTTTTCTCAGAACCATCTTCTTGTTCCAAAACAACTTTACGTATCCAAGATTTCAATCTAGGGATGATAGTATTCTAAATGAAAAAAAAAAGATGAAGAACGTTACTTGTTTGAAATGTCATGATAAGAACCTTGCCAACTAACTGATTGCATACTGGGTAAAAATAACACAGTTTCAACCCCCCAAAAATTTGGAAAACTGAGCCTTTTTTTGGTGATTTGAAAAATTATACATGAATATAACAGATTATCATATTTAAGTGGTTTGATGTACTGATAGAACATCTAATAGTCACCTTAACTAATAATGCTGTTCCAGCACCTGAAGCCGCCAATAATCCTACAGCAAAAACAGCATGATACCAATGAAACTGGTATCGGGTTAAAGTCCCAACTGAGGAAATGGCACTAGTTGGAGCAGCTGCTGTAGGCTGAAGAGCTTGTGTTTGGGCGGATGGTTGAACAATTGGTCCCGACTTCACCAGTGCCTCTATTTTCATATGGAAGAAGATAAGAGAAAACAGATTTTGATAAAACCAAGAACTTCTCTATACAAAAGATTAAAGATGTTTGATAAGAAAGAAGTTACTACCTTGAGTATTACCAGTTGCTTGTGAACTTGGCGATGGATCCTTCAATTTGCAAATAATGTGAGATAAAGAAAACAAATATGGGATTTACAAGAGTTAAATTTGATTAATAAAAGAAATGGCGATCAGAACACTACCGGTGGCTATGCAATAGAACTTACTGGCACACGACGGAAAGCTTCATCAATCTCCTCCTTCGTTAGGCCTTTCTTCTCAAGAAAGGAACGCCTATACATCACAGGAGAACCCCTAACTTTTGGGTGAGAAAGAAATTTCATAGCATTCTGTACTTGCTCCTCACGCATCGGTTCCGAGTTCACAAAGACAGATGGTGGACTTTGTTTAGCAAGCTCTTCTTTACCATTTTGCTGAATCTCATTCACTGATGGTGCCAGATCTGTAGCTGCAGCTGAAAGTTCCAGAAGGACATTATTTTATGTGCATAACGTTTGTAAGAACTGACGGATGTCTTGAGCAATATACCAAAGCATTTACACATTATTAGGTAGATGCGGATCTCAGATGAGTGAAAATGAAAGCACAGGATTAGTTGTACAGAATCTACAGATGTGTTTGATTATCTTATGAATGAATATTGGATCCACTAAATGCCAATGAGGAGTTGGTTTTTTCATATATTTGTTAGATTTAATTACAGCCTTTTCTGCCATCTTTCTTGGCAGATCCGAATTACCTTCTACGCAAAACAAATCAAACTAAACTAAATCCAAATCCCTGAACTACGTCTCAGGCAGCTAAATAAGATCAGAAGTAACAAGGCTATGCAATCAGACAATTTTGTAAATATTTATCCAGATAGACCGTAAAAATACATTATGTTATGCCAGAGGGGCAGAAGAACTTCCAATCGAATTTCCTGAAGTCCTGGAGAGAAGTAAAAACGAAACAGGGAATCGCTGCTTCGTTTACATTAAAACTAGAACATCTTCGGCTTGAAATATCAGGGATGCGATATGCTTGAAGTAGCTTTTTCAGCAAAATAAATTATCATAAACCGGAGATATCCAATTGCACAACACATGTGAAGAAAAGCAACGAAGTATGCGTCAAAACACTTCTAACACAATTAAAAGAAATAAAGTGGAAATCATACCCGGACTCTGAGGCTTCTCATTGGCGAGACCGGAAGGAGGAGGAGGCGAAGATTGAGTCGCCATTAGTTACCACCGTTGACTAAACCACGACGGTGAAAAACTCAGATACGAAAAGAGAATTGAATTACCGGTTTGAAAACGCTGTAAATGCTCACCAGCAATGATAAATGAAAAGATGACGATGGAGATGGAGGTGGTTGTCAGAGGTGGATGTTGCTCATTCCAAAGAGTGCTGAGCTGAGACTGCAACTTGTTATCAATTAATTTTGATGCTTTTATACAAATAATACTGATGATGAAGATGAAGCCAAAATGTTGTGTAGATAATATGAATTCGATCACAGTTCTTTCGCTGCCTTTTTTCTTCTCTTTTTATCCATCTTTTCCGATTTCAGCAAAAATCGGATGAGCCGAATGGGCTCATTTGGGTGGATCGATCGGCCCAATTATAAGCTTAAATTTTGTCCTAATGGGCTGCGTAGATGGACCGCATCAGCCCTTTATATGCACGTTTCTTTTTTTTTGTCTTTTGACAAAACTTATTTTAAAACTATTAAAAAAACAAATCCAGTTTTGGTATTTTTAAATGGGAAATAGTTAAATTTTGGATGAATATTTACTATCTCACATTCCAAGAAATAATATTATCATTGTTATACTTTTTAACTTTTCATTTTGGATGAATATTTACTATCTCACATTCCAAGAAATAATATTGTCATTGTTATACTTTTTAACTTTTCATTTCTCATTCTTACGTTCTAAATATTTCATATGATTCCTTCTTTCAATTTTTTTATTTTTTTTATTTTATTATCAATTATCTCACAAACAGTTAATTATTTCGAGATGCGATTTAGAATTTTTTGTTCGTTTTTATGTCCCTTCAAAACAAGATATGCGATGATAAATTTTTTTCAATTTTTATATTTATCTTATAGTTAATTGCATTTTGTGGTTATCTTGTAGTATAGTTATTTCAAAACAATGTTATTTTCTTATTTTTTTTACCGTGATTTTATTATAATTTATTTATAGTATGTCTAATTGATGTAATCATATTATAATCATGTATTTTTAGTTTTTTTTTTATGTTTTAATATATTTTGATATAACAAAATTGCATTTTATAATTATCATATAGTTACCTCATAGCTATCTTATAGTTATATTTAATATTAAAAAATCACATATTATAGTTATCTTGTAGTTATGTTACAATCAATTTAAATTGATGTAATTTCATTATATTTTTGCTGTAGTTTACTTATAATATATCTGATTGATGTAAATGTTTCATATTTACATGTATTTAATTATGTGTTTTAACTATGTGACAATTATAATAGAATTATAAAACAAATATGTATCGGTATAAAAAATTCGTAAAAAGTATGACACCATAAATCTTATTCTGAAGGAAATGATAAAGATGAAGAAAATATTCTAAAACGGCATATTGAAAAAATAAACTGCTAGAAAATAAGTTTCATTTCTGTTTTTTTCCGAGAATCTGTTGAGGTTAATTTGGTATCTTCAACATCTGGATTTATTTGTACATTACTATGCGCATGCAAAAATCTATTGAAAATGGTGCTAAGAATACTTTAGGTAATTATTAATAAGTTCTTCAATAACAAAATACAGAGCTAGTTATGAATGGCTAAGCAACCACCAGAAAATATGATAAATGAAGAATTGATGCTTGCTTCTCAATGGGTAGTTCATCTTGAAAAACATAATATATTGCTGTAAAAGTGTATTGAACATCTTAAGTCCACTCTCCAAAATAATATAACCTAAAATTAGCAAAACTGAAAAATGAAGTTTGGTCACCCAACCGTGAGACATGCTGACGGTGCTTGTGCATGTGATGATGCTGGCTGCTACTGTATATAAAAAGTCGGCACATTTTGATCATGCTACAGAACGAAGTTGAAGAATAGAAAAAAAGTCAGGAAAGTTGAAAAGACAGAAAACGAAACTGAAAATGAATGGAATTAACGTACTCTGGATTTTCTGGAGAAGTTTATCCACCATGATTTTCTGCTGCACACCACTTAATGTCTCAGAATTCATGATTGCATTTGCAACAACAATGACTGTTGATGGTGCTGTAGAGTTCACCTATTTTGACAAGTCAACAACAGTCTATGAACTTCCACAAAGCCATAGACAGCAAATTTACTCTTCTAAAAAGAAATAGGGAAACAGCAATAAATTTCATACCCAAACACGACCATTTAAGCCAACCGCTATCTCAAAGGAGAGTTTATTGCCAAGAGCCTCGAGAACAGGGCATGTTGGTGAACTCAGCAACCTGAAAATAATAATAAAAGGAAAAGTTTGTGATATGGTATGGATACTATAGCAGTAGTTTTGGGGTACTAAAATCAAAAGAAGGCTCACATTCTTGATAAACCAGTTGAGCATTCAAACATGTACCCGTCCTTGAGGACACCAAATTCCCCTGCTTTCCCACTGCCTACAAATTCCAAGGTTCTGATTCAACAAAGCGGTTATGAAAGATAAACCGCCAATGTGAAGTCACTCACCATCGGTGCATGATATCTCAGGATTCATCCCAGGGTTCGCTTTCACAACCCGAACATAAAGCAGAGTACCTGCCTGTACCAATTGGAAGCAGGAAATGAAACTTTAGTAGAAAAACAATAACCTGGACTCCTTCCACTGAAAGCTTTAATTTTAACATTGTCAATATATCACGGCAACTTCACTTTAATTAAGTCCCAATAATCCGCTACAACTAGTAGATATTATAGTTCAGATACAGCACTCGATTTATAAGCTAAAACCACCATCCAAAGCATTTCAAAAAGCTCATTATAGTTTAGACATTTTTTAAAATGGATCATACTATTTTCATCGTCAGGGAAAATGCACATAGTACGCACCTCAAGTTTTGGAATGTTTCTCCTTGTGCCACCTTCAAATGCAAGAACTGGTAAAAACGCCAATGTGGATCCTTTTATATCCACAAGAAAGTTCTGCAAATACAATTAAGGTATATAAGATGAAAATTGTTAATGCAATAGCACCTTTTATTCAAATTGTATAGTGCAGAATGGAATTATATGCCCAATTTGATAACTGCAATTTTTCTGATGACAATGATAGGGTTGATGAAATTTTTCTATCAGCCGCAATAAGATGCATGGGCAAAATGAGAATTCGAGGAGAAAGGATTAATCACCAATAGCTTTAACAAGTAAAGTAAGTTGTTAGCTGTCTTTCGAATTCTAATATTTTGGTATTGTCTTCCTCAATTAATGGAAAAAAATTAGGCCTTAAAACAACATTATAACCCAACTTTAAAAACAAATAGATACAGCTCATTGTTGATGCCAAGTTAAACACAAAAATGTTGGCCATCTACAGCATTTACCATGATAATTCTTTCCTTTTGAAAGAATTTAGACTAACTATTTCATCAACAAAAAATGTTGAACAAAAGAGGCAGAAAGCAATTAACAATATCAAATGTCTTATATTGAAAATCTTACTTCTGCTTTGGAGTCCACCACAATACCAAGAACACTGTCCTCTGCACACGGAACATACTGCACAAGCAAGATAAACCATCATTCAAGAATACACATACTGAGGCTATGTTTGTTCTATAAAAAAATTTAACCTTGAAAAGTAGATATTTTTCATTGTTTGGCTTCAACATGTATAAATTTGTTATGCCTTAATTCAACGATTTTAAAAAATTGATGTCCTGTTCCGTACTTATTGATGAATAATAACTTAACATTTCAAAAGAAGTTGCTTTTCCATATATATATATGTAATGATAAATCTACCAAGTAGCAGATAGGAAGAAAGTAATTCATGTCCACCAGGGAAAAAGAACTAGATCATCAAGCAATATGTGTGTGACTTTGTGAGAAACTGATTATTCTACCATGATAAATAAGGACAGTAAACTAAATGTAACCTGAACACCACTAAATAAAAAAAAATGAAAGGAACATCACTGCCCTATTGGCGTACACAAATCGCATACACACCTTCTTAATGAAATAATGCAAAAACATTTCATTAGAGAATAACCTTCTAGTTTAGCTCATAATAACCCATTGCTTTGCTCTCTCAAGAGAGGCACACAAAGTGCAAGTCTATCTGTTCTTTCTTAATGGTCAAAAGGATGGCAAATTGTAAAAAGCAAATGAGTACTATTCATAAGTCATAACAATCACCCAAAGTGGATGACAGACACACAATTCAACTTCTTAAGATTGAAACAAAGAGACAATGGTAATTCATCTTTTTAATACATAGTTTCTGCGACACGATATATACACATACTCACCCGCTTCTGGGAGTTTTCCACCCAATATTTATTTGGCTTTGAGAACCTCAGTTTTCCAGCCTTCACAACTGTTATAGCATCCCCATCCTATAAAATTACCCAAAAAACAAATGTCGTAATCTTCTCATCAAAATAGATCAGATAGAAAATTTCCATTTATTTGTTTTGGTTTAACAGCCGCTACATGCAATATCCATAAACTATATAAAGTGAATCGATAACAAAGCTTTGATTAAGAATAAGATAAGAAACACTTATTAGCCCCTGCACAAATCTCAGAACTGTAAAAGAGGTACCTGACGAAGACCACCACCAAGCTTGATAGTCTGATTAATCATGTTAGAGAGATCAAGAACAACATCTCCTGGAACCTATACAACAGAGAATCCAAAACTTAGTAAACAAGCTTTTAAAAAAACAACCAATTTATAAGTAGGGATAACAACAGTTGAGAGAAGGAGATGAAACTCACTACTAATTGATCAACGTAGTTCTCCGGAGAACTAGAGGGTTTATTTTCCATTACTTTGGATTGATTATAGATTACTGCTCTCCTGCAGTACACTCTTCAACGCCTAACAACAAAAAGAAGTTCTCCAGTTAACAAAAGCTATACAAGCGAATCGAAAAATTCCAAGAAACAACTCGTAGGATTCATTAACGATTAAAAATCCCATGAACTGTAAAACAACGAGTTCGTCATCCGAGTAACTATCCCCAGTTATCATCCAACCCATGAAATAGCTATTCCCTTGTCGAGGGAGGGAGGAATAGCTATTCCATGAATTATATATCATAACCATTCCATCCCAACAACCAACTCTAAGCAAACACTTTACCTTTTTCCGCCAACCAAACGAGCTCTACGAGAAGAGCGGCAGAAGAAACCAGAATAGAACTACTCAACAACTAACCTGTGAATAATGAGATGGAGAGAGTGTATCAAAATCGAGGTTGAGAATCCTCGAATAATTGCGTCGCTGGATAAAATAAAAGACCAAATAATGCAGGCGACGGACGACAAATTGACCTGGAGGTGGTGAGTTTGAGGGTGAGCGGCGGCGACGGTGTATTGCTAAGAGCGCCGGACAGAAAACCTAAGATTTAAGACTTGGCAGTTGGCTGCCAAACAAAAGATGCCCGTAATAGGAATTAGATAGTTTACATTTCAAACTAAGAAGGAGCTTATTGAGGAATCTAATTACGATTACAAATCAAAGTTGGAAAAAATTACGGGGCATGTTTAGTGTACTTATCAGTTTCCATGTTCGGTTGAGAATAGTTGTTTGTTGTTTATTTATTTTTTGTTTTTGAAATAAAATAAAATAGTTGTAAATATTCAGCTACAATTTATATTTAATAAAAGAAAGCTGTTCAAAGAATTTGTCAAATGTTATAAAAGAGTGTTGTGCTTAGAAAAGCAAAATTTGTAAGAATTCAATTATATTTAAAACAGTTATTCTATTATTTTCATTTTTTATTCATTGAACAAATATGATAAAAATTATACACGGGTCATCTCAGTCTAAAAAATTGAGAAGAATTCACATGTTTCTCAATTCAATGTGTCAATTATATCTCTCATTCATTTTCTAACACGTAGCAATTTTTTTTAATTTATTTTATTTTTTCACTCTTGTTAATTCTTTTTTTATTTCCTAAAAACTATCACATGTCAGAAAATAAACAAGGCACAATTGGGAACACCAAATGGGTAAAATGTGATTTCTTTTTCAATTACTTGTTAATCTTTAAATTTAAATCGGTCAAAGCACTAATGAGAATGAACATTTTGTTGGAATTGTTGATGTGCCATAGTTCTAAAAGCATTGGTTCATACCGTGTCGCATTATAAAGGCAATAATCTACTGCATTTATACCTTGTGCTATAATATGAGTAGAGTATCCATTGATTAATAATCATAAATGTCCCAAGTCTATTTTAATCATGGGAATGAATGAAACGAAAGACTTGTATATTGGATGATCTATAGCAATGTAGTTGTTATGTCACTTGGTAAAGTAGATCATGAACATGGGCACATGTTGGAAACATGGGGCTAGACCAATCCACACAGCAAAGTCACATGGTTGTATGTCATAGACAATTTGCTGAGTAGGTCTCAATTGTCTTCGGACTTGATTTCAACTTATTACGGATGTGGAATTGAGTATGCTGTAGTATATTACTAACGGGTCCTTAAATAATGAATTACAAGTACGGGTATGTTCGGTATATTTCATGATTACATTAGTAGTAGTGTTGAAGTGATAGGATTGCCATTCGATTTGATAAATCGAAATGAATCACCGGCCACTTGATGAATAAAAGTGATAAGGACGTCCAATAAGTCATTGACTTATTTTATCATTTTATTCTAGATCAAGAAATACAATGAACTGCATAAGGGGTGACAAGCACCATACCTCTTGTTCATCATATTGATGTCAACTGGCAAAAGACTTTGTGAGATAACTACCGGGTTCAGTATCTTTAATAGACGGTTGTATTCTGTCCCAATTGGGGGCTGTAATGGTTTGCTAGAATCCGCTTACAGTTTATAGGTGAATCCCATTGCCAACATATGGACAGATCCAAAGGATCGTGCGCTTAGACCTACTGATCTGGGATTCCTTGTACATGCTATGTTACAAGACTTGATGAAGAACTGATTATTAATTAATTGACATGTCAAGTCAATCTAATTGAATAATCTATATACTCCAAGAAATTAATTTAGTTAATGATATAATATAATTTATTTTATATTATTCATTAAGTTAAATTAAGTTGATTAAATTGTGATCTTTATTTTGTCTATAGGTTTATTTGTAAATTATGAAAGTTAACAATTAAATTTGTTTAAAGAATTAAACTATAAGTTTAATTATTAAATATAAAATTTATTGGGCCAAGTTCATAATAAAATAAGTCCAACCCTAATTAACTAAGAAAAAATAAAAACTAAACCTAATAAAAAAAAGATGTACAGCCGCCTCATTTTTTTTTATGAATTAACTTGAGGTAGAGGCAACCATGGATTACATGTTTGGTTAAGTTTTTTTTTTTTTTTTTTTGAGATTCTATGGGTTCTTAGAGTTTTATCTCTTGTTTTTCGTCAATTCGGCTAGCACTGGTCCCGGTAGATAGGAGTTCGTGCATGTGAGATTGAAGAGCTTCCACTTGAGAGCTTTAATGGTATCCGTCTCTTAAAGAGACTATCAAGTAAGTTTTATTTGATTAAAATTAAATCCTTTTGAAACCCTATCAATGGTTCTTGAGAAGATCTTATTCGAATTCGAGAAAATTTTAACCGATAATTCCACCGACGCGGTTATGTTTTTTATGACAATTACCTCCATCCCCTCCCTAATGCTAGCATCAAACATCTGTTTCAACCCCTCCACAGCTAACACAAAAAGGAACGGCGACAAAGGATATCTATTGCGTTCTACTTTGACTCTAAAAGGATTGAATAGATGTAAGCAAGTTATTGTTTGAATTCTCTCCATTTGTGTAGTGTAGAATTAATATAATGATAAAATAGTAAAGGCAAATTTGGTATGGTAAATATATGTAGGAGATTAATGTTCAATGGTCTTGAACTTACTTTTGGTTTCAATGTCTTGGTGTAGAAGAATTCTCATTTGATTGGATATTATTTTTTTGAGTCTCCAAATACCTGGACTATCTTAATGGTTGAGAAGCATATGTGCCTTGACTCGAGGATATAAATCTCTTATGTAGTTATAGTACTCTTTGTTGTTTAGTGAAAACCATTGACGAAACTTGTGGTGGAACATTTGAAGCTCCATTATTAAATTTGGAGTAATTTTCAAGGGGTAGTGTTATTTGAAGTAAACAGTCAACATTTTATCTATCTTGTCTTAGTCTGTGCCAAAAGATCATGGGGTTTGTTTGGCGTTCTTTACCACTTATTTTCTCAAAAAGAATACTCTCACATACTTTATGGAAAAGTAGACAAAAAGCAGCGAAACGAGCGCTCTCCAGATGAAACTTCACATTTCAGGTTCCTTATTCAAGTCCATTTGGAGGAACTGATTGAGTACAACTATTCAACAGATTATAAAGACCATCCAACTGAGCAAATAGTTTGGATTTTCCAGGTTTGCTCTTAAAACATTCGTTATTGCATATTGTACTTTGATTTGGAACTAGCATTTTCATTTCACGTTATTTTGCTTAGCATGAATGAGCGGCGTGTTAGAAATAATATGTAGTTTGTAGTCAATATAAATTGGAATCGAATTCATTTTGTTGGCATACGAAAATAGCAAGTCATGATTGTGATATTTTGGGGGAAAAATGAAATGCACAATAAATTATGCTAAAATTGAAATATGTGAACCAATATCTTAAAAATAACTGATAAATTGTGGTTTGTTCTCGTTTCTTGTTTTTATATATAAGTTTTAGTATAACGATAATGACATTATTTGTGCAATGTATTGATTAATTTCATATATAATGAAGTGAGAATTTGTACGAGAAGATCGCCTCTCCAAAATGCAATGTTAGAGATGATAATGTTCATGTTTAAGTTACGTAATTTGGGGCCTTTTACCGTTCACTAATCTTTAGTACGTCTCTTAAGCATTTTGAGAATTTTCTTCTCTGTCAACATCCAGCAGTAGCAATGCAAATCGCTCTCAAAACCTAAATGGCAACACTAAAAAAATAGCTGAACTTGTGGGGACCAATTGGATTATTGGATGTAACATGAACAACTATTGGTGCAATATTGAATAAATGAAAAAATAAAGACAGTCAAGCAAGTTGTTCTTGTCACCTAAAATAATATGTGCGTTTGCGGGAGAGAGAAATTGCAAAGAAGGAAAGAGAAATTGCAAAATTACCAAATTGCGAGAAATTGAATTGGACTTAAATTTTAGTCTTATCAGCATACAATTTTTTCCCAAATTATTACTTAAATTAATTGAGAATCTGTAGTGGGTTGGAGCAGGAATTTCATAGGTGGAATTTGACAATTGCAATGACAAATAGTTGCTGATGTTGCAATTATTAATTAGTTTAAGGACCTAGCTTGCCACAATTGGCTTGTTTTAATATATATTATATACAATTCTAAACATCTTTTCTTTGGCTTTTTGATTTGGTCTTGAATTGACATGCAAAAAAGTAAAATTGGTAGATGAATGCACCATGTGACATAATATACTTGCGGTACTTAAATTTTGTGACGTAACCAAAAATGCATATATATATATATAT
>CATIWQ010005835.1:0-13132 GCA_949673415.1 Euphorbia schlechtendalii
TTTCTGATGACTATCTACATCATACTTGTATCCATACTCCTTATAGCTCCTTTATCTTGAAGCTGAGGATTCACCTTGATATCTCCTTTGAACATTTTGCTTCAAAGAGGTGTTTATCTTCTGAGGATTCTTCTTCTCTTGTGACCGTTCCTTCTTCTGATGTTGTGCCTTCTGTTGAGGGGGCTCATTCTTCTTAGGAACTAATTTTACGGGGAAGAGTTATGTCACCTAATATGTTTCCTTCTATCAACATTACTCTTCTGCTGAGGTTAGTGGTATTGACTCCTACCAAAACCAATTTTTTCGTGAGATTCTCAATCTCAGTTTCAAGCTCTTCTTGTTTCTTGTGAATAGCTTTGGTAGAGTTATCTCTAGCTATATCTTGAATACAGAAGTTTTCAAAATCTTCTTCCAGAAGCTTCATATGTTTTTTTTTCTTAACCTGCTTATAGATTTGTGCAAAAATTTGCATGATTTCATCAGAAATATTGAGTTTGGAATTTACCTCATCATTTTCCTGAGATTTTTCTACTGAAGATGAGATTTTCTCTGTGCTGCTATGCCAGGACTCAACTGTTGGATACATATCATCTTTAGCCATAAAGCATATCTAAGCAGTTTCTTCATCTTCTGAAGAGTCTGTAGAGCTTTCTTCTTTACTGTCGCTCTATGTTGCCACCATAGCTTTCTTTCCTTTATCCTTTCTTAGCTTTGGGCAGCTTGATTTAATATGTCCTTCCTGGTGACATTCAAAACAAGTTATAGGTTTTTGATTTTCACCTTTGGTTTTTTCCTTGGACCTTCTGAACTTGTTTTTCTTCTGGAAGTTTGACTTCTGAGGAAAGCTTCCTTTCTTTTTGAATATTTGAGGAGTCATTTGGCTCTTCTTCATAAATTTCTTCAATCTTCTAGCTAACATTGCCATGACCTCATCATCTTCTGATGAGCTTTCACAGACTTCTTCTGCTCTTAGGATTATTGCATTCTTTGCTTCATGCTTTGATTTTTCTTTCTTTTGGAAGTTCTGTCTTTTTTGCTTGCCACTTCTCAGTCAAGCTTCTGAGGATTTTCTTTACTTGTTCCTCTTCTGAGAAGCTTTTTCCCAATCTTTTGAGCTCATTGATGATGTTAGTGAATCTTGCATTCATGCTTGATATTGATTCACTTTCCTCCATCTCAAATAGCTCATAGAGACGAAGATTCTGGTTTATCTTGGATTCCTTGACCTTATCAGTTCCTTCATAGGTCACTTCAAGCTTTTTCCATATCTCCCTGGCGCTTTCACATCCTGAGATCTTATTATATTCTACAGCATCTAAGGCACAATGTAGAAAGTTAATTGCAGCTGCATTACTTTGTAATTTTTTTATGTCAGAGTCATTGTATTCAGTCTCAGGTTTAGGAGAGATAACCCCATTTACAGTGGATGTAGGAATGTATGGACCATTGGCTATAGCGAGCCATGCATACATATCCTACGACTGTATGAAATTTTTCATTCTGTTTTTCTAGAATGTATAATTCTGTCCAAAGAACAGTGGAGGTCTGGACACAGACAGCCTTTCTGGGAGTATCTGTGTGGTCATATTTCCAAGCAGATGTTTCATGCTATTTTCACCCATAATGATTGTTTACTCAAGATATATTATATCTAATTTTGTGAGTTAAGCTCTGATACCAATTGTAGGACCCAGTAGGGTGTAAAATAGGTCAGAGGGGGGGGTGAATGACTCTTTTTTGAGTTCACTGTTTAACTTCAGAAGGTTGCTTCTGAAGTATCTTCTGAGTAAGTATTCGTTACTCAGAATCCCCTTTTTGTGCTTAAGTGTTATTTGATGCGGAATTAATATAACACAAAGTAAAAGATCAGAGTAAGAAAAGTGCAAACAAAGATTTTATCCTGGTTCAGCCTCTGCCTAATCCAGTCCTTAAAAACTCCCGTCCAAGATTCAATCCACTATTAACTCTTCTTCTGGTGAAGAGTAAACCTTTTACAATGCCTTGACTGAAGTACCCTTCAACAGTCTTTTCTGAGCTATACCAATACAAAAGTTCCATTCTTCTATATCTGAGGCACTGAGCTTCGTCTCTCTTAAGTACCTTCCTTATGAGAACTTAGCTCTCTTACACTAACTTACCCTTAGCTTAGTGTGATTCACAACAGTTTATAAGAGAATGATTTATGTGAACTTTTGAACTTTGTTTCAGTCAGTTCAATCACAAACAGATTAGATTTGAATGTTTACTATGTGAAGGTTGTAAGCAGATTGAGATTTTGTTTACTCTTAAGCACTTGTTTTAGGATTCGGCAACCTTCACCAGTGGCGAAAATCATCCTTTTATAGAGGGAGAGAATGTTTTCGTTGATATTAGGACCGTTGCTGGTAATACTGTCGTTGTCTCTCAATCTTGTTTCCGTTAACGATCCGTTAGAGAGCTCGTCCAAATCTGATCCGCGCCATGTTGTGTTAGGTTGATTTTGGGGGACCACTTTGTGCGGTAGTTGCAGGTGAGATTTGCAGAGAAGTTTTTGGTCCTGATTTTGTAACAACTCTTTGTCTTGTAGTATGCTAAGGGACAAGGCGCGCGGGCGGCATTAAATGCAAAGTCAGCTTTTTAACTTTTTGGCACCGAGAGACTAAGTTGACTTTTTGTAATCCTCAGAGAGGCTTTTTAACTATCTGAGTCTTGAGTGGTCCTCTGAGATATATAATAGCTTCTGAGCATCCATAGTTCTTCTAACAAAACTTTGTGCTTCCTTGCTTCTGAACTCAGAACTTACAAAACTATATTATCTTCAGAATCCAACATATGTAAAAGACACGATTACTCTTCCTTTGGTTGACGGTGGTCTTTATATAAGGGATTTTAAGGTAGTTAATTGTAGTCTCTTGTTGAAGTGGGCTTGGAGATTGAGGAACACCGATAAATCATCGTTGTGGTATGAGTTATGTGTTAAGAGATATGGGTTCACGTCTTGGGCTGTTTTGGAAAAGGAAGACTTGAGGGGATTGTCGCATGTTTAGAGAGGAATTATTGCATGTTGTGTTACAATCTCAAATTTGTGGAATGTGTTCAAATCTAAAATGAGTGTGAAGGTGGGTAACGGGGCTGAAGCATCCTTTTGGTTCGATAATTGGACATCGAATGTGTCTTTAGCGATATTATTTAAGGATCTATTCGGTATTTGTAACAGTAAGGGCTGTTCAGTATTGGAGGGCTGCACATATATTTTTAGTTCGACGCCCTTTGTGAGACCATTTTGGAAGAGGAATCTTCCAATTAATCTTTGAGAAAGATGTATGCAGCTAAGGAATTGGATAGCACAATCAAACCCGACTATTATCATGCATGGTGCCGATGTTTTGGATGATCAATTGGAGAGAGCTGTGGCATTCGAAGCTGTTGCCGACGAATTCTATTAGGGGGCTGAAGTGAACTGAAAATACACGGCCGGGGAGTTTTACAAGCGAGTTTATGCATCGTTTAATCGGTTACCACCTGTGGATTTTAGGCTCATTTGGAAGTCATGTCTCATACCGAAGGTTAAGTTCTTTGGATGGCTTGTTTGGCATGGAAGGATTCCGTCGAAAGCGTTTCTACTTCGTAGAGGGTGTGTGGAGAATGATGTTTGTCCGTTTTGTGGTGCTTCCGAGACAATGGACCATGCGTTGTTTCATTGCTCGAAGGCTAGATTGACGTGGTGTGATCTCTTTCGATTATTTGAGGTGATGGTGATGATTCCGGAATCGGGACATTCTTTTGTGGAATGTTGGCGAGCTCTTTTCCGCGCGGGACCATGTGGGGATTTTGCGACGTCGCTTTGGTTCTTGATTGCATGGAATATTTGGCGAAGACGAAATAAGAAGATTTTCAAAGAAGAAGATGACGTTACGGATGTTGTTCTTACGTGTTATTATCATTGTAGGTTTATTTATTCGTGTAATAGGCGTTTTTTACCTTTCGATGCGAGTAGCGTTTTTTTAAACCCCCAAGCTTTACTTGATTGTACTTGATCATCTTTGGAGAGTAATTAATGGAATTAAAAGAGAGGTGGGTGTTTGGTAGGCAAGCGAACGCTTCAACCTAGATGGGACGTTCGCCCGAAAATTTTCATCCACCTCAATCTTGTCTCGAAGGAGGAACACACCGTTCCTCCGGATGCTTTCAAAAAAAAAAAAAAACACCCACACGTAAGAAAAATAAGAAAGTCAAAAGTCATAGCTTGCACTTGTTCAACTGTATAAGGTACATTTTTTACTAAAATTATCTAACTCGGATTCTGCCAAAGCCATATGGGATTATTTTAAGAAAGAATACCAAGGTATTTTGACTAGAGAATTTGAAATTGTAAAAATGAATAGTCGGAAGCAATCAAGGATTATTGGGATAAATTATTGAGCATTGTCAACAAAGTGAGGCTGCTAGGCAAAGATTTTCTGATGAAAGAATTGTTGAAAATATTCTTGTTACACTTACTGAACAACGTGAATAAAAATTATCTTCACTCGAGGATTCTTAGGATTTGACGATTTGTCAAGCATATCCTTGGCGGAATTGGTTAATGTTATGCAGGCTCTAAAACAAAAAAAAAAAAACAATGCGAGCCATTTGAAAGTGCTCTTTTGGCAAAGACAAAAATTTCTGGAGGAGACAATATCGATTTATAGCCACCATGTTTGGATAAGATTTGCAAAAAAAACAAATTGAAAAAACAAAGCTATGCAACGTTAAGAAGATTAACTAATCCGATATGCAACTTTCAGAACAAGGAGGAAATTGTTAGGTTATTTTGAAAGTTGTTGATATAAGTTTAAATTCTTATGATAAGATTTCTAAGTTAAAATTTATCTAATAAGAATTATATATGAATTAAATGATTTTTGAATTTAAATAATGTTATCTTATCAAGTATTTAGTTATAAAGTGTTATCAATGAAACGACAATCAAAATTTTCCTTTTTTTCTCTTCTATATTTTTTGTTTTTATATTTACGACACAAATTGTGGAAGGCGGATGAACATGAACAAAACAGCAAGGCATAATGTGTGTTTAGAAATATTCATTTTAAAATAAATGAATTTAACTCAATTCAAATAAGTACTGAAATTTAATTTTAGATTTTCTAAAAAAGGTAACCGAAAAATCTCGGGGAAGATACATGCTTTGCTTACTATAGGTTGATTATTTCAGAAGCTACAATTGGTTGTTTTTACTCAAATCTAAAACGTAGAAGATGATGGTTGTTTGTTTTAATGCTGTACATAAAATGAGAATATTTCCAAAGATAGGATAGGGTAAACATGTTCACTATATGCGTCAATTACTATCCAAAAGTTGAGAGGTAGTAGTATATTTCACCAGTTCGAACAATATAGTAAGCACGTGTAGTAATTAAAATGTGTATACTTGTAATCCAAACTTTATAACATATAAAATATCCATGCATTAATAAAGTAACATAATTGATATGTTTCTGTATATTAATGGAAAGAGCATCACATAATCTCTTATTACAATTAATTGACTAGTCTTCATACCAATGGAGGAACGGTGTAACCTGAAAAAAACATTAAAAATGTAACTGAAATATATTAATATTTAAAATTAAGATAAATAATATATAAGTAATACCATAGCTAGGAGAAAAAGCTTACTTCCACATTTTGTTCCAGATTTGATAGGGATACCACAAGTGCGAGCTATATAAATAACTTTTTCCATGCTAATTTTAGCTTCGACTTCAGGAGTTACGTACTTACAAGTACAAGGAACATCGGCTTTTTTCAATAATTCACAACAATCTTTTGATGCGGGAATTTTGGGACCAGGTTTCTGAATGAATTTACCACAATGAGCTGTTAATTCTGATATTTGCCCTTCACACCCAGCGGAAACAACGGGAACATTTGATACTACGGCTGTTGCCATTAAAAAGGTTGCTATAATCACAAGAGTTTTATTTTTAATATTTTTCATTTCTTTCGACTATCGAACCTTTTGTGTTTTAATTAAAGCGATTGAGATGTTTGATAATGTGAATGGCGATGGTACCTATTTATAATGAGACTAAATCCGTCATTTTCCCTATAATTGGTACTTAAATCAATGAATTAAGCAATTAAATGCAAAATCACATAATGTGGATTGTATAAAATTTAGAGATAGAACATAGATTTTAGTAAAAATCCTTGAAGAATCTTCTGCTAAATCTAGGAGGGATTTGACATCAGTACTTTCAGGATTTTTTTTTTGCCGGTTTGCTATTTCTTTGCCATATTTATTGTTCTTATGAATTAAAAAAAAAAAAATTCTCCCCTTTTACATTTACTGCCCCAAAATGATGAAAATATCCTTGTAATAAAAAATCAAATAAATTCGATTTTAAATTAAATAAATTATATATTTATTTTTTAAAAGAAAAATAAGAACATAAATAATTACAAAATCAAATCCTAAAAGAGTAATAAAAGTCAAGAAATGTTAGAAATTTAATTTTTTATTTTGAGTTGCTCACAAATATAATTATTATAATATAAAAAAATGTATATTAAATTTTTATTTTAGAATCAAATGAAATTTTTTAGGTTGAATAATTGGGTTCAGCCTAACCTATAGTTGGAATAAACCACATTTATTCACATTTACTTGAGTGAAATATTAATTTTAATACGCGCATACATACATACATACATACATACATACATATATATATGTATGTATATATATATATCATATCAATAATTTTCTGGGATATAATTTTTTTTATTAAATACATATAAACAATATATGAATAAGTTTGCAAAAGGAAGTCAGTTTGTTAAATATTAAATCAACATAGAAAAATATATAAGATAATTATAGATGGGTGATGATATTATATTTAAGTATATTACAGCATGGGTTTTGCAAGGTTAGTTGCTCACAACATAACAAGATAAATATTCATAAAAAATCATAACAAGATAAATGAATTTTAAAAATAATATGCCAGAATATAAATAAAAGCAAATAAGAAGAAAAAAGACATTTACAAGACTTTCACAATAGTTTTACGGGCAGATCCTTGATAAAATAACTATATAAATCAATTATAAAAGAAATAAGGTCAAACGCATTGAGATCCTAGAAATTGAAACTTTATTTACCCTTTTAACTTATAAAAATCCACATCAATTTACTTTTTCTAACATCACATTGTTGGAGGTGTTGGGATTATCGTTATCCCACATTGATAATGAACATGAATAATGAGTAGCATATAAGTGGAGTGGATTGAACCGTAACACAAGTCAATTGGTTTTGTGTTAGATGAACTCGGCTCCACTTGTATGCTCACTCAAGCTATAGAGTCCAACACTCTTCCGGCCTATGGATTCTCTACATGATATCAAAGCGAGAAGAAGGCCTGATAGTCGAGATCTTGAGTTCATGTTAAAAGTCCTGGTGGAGTTTGGTCTAGCATAAAGACTAGACTCGTTGATAACCATGAGACTCCGAGGAGATAGGCCAAAGATTGTTTGGCAAGTGACAATTGGTTCGGGCCTAATTGCACTTGAGGGGGAATGTTAGAGATGTTGGGATCATCTCGCATAGGTAATAAACATGAATAATGAGTAACATATAAGTGGAGTAGATTGGGCCTTAACATAAGCCAATTAGTTTTGTGTTAGATGAGTTCAACCACATTTGTATGCTCACTCAAGCTATCGAGCCCAACACTCTCCCGGTCCACGGATTCTTTATATGGTAACAGAGCAAGAGAAAGGCCTGACAGCCAAAAGATCATGGGTTTGAGTTTGAAGTCCTGGTGGATAGACATTTCAAACATGTCATTTTTTTTTAATCAAAAGTTGACACGTGAATTAATTTGACTTAAGCATCGGAGTAATATAAATTTCTAACCGTTGGCTCATATAGCTTAAACAACCGGACAGAGGGGGGTTAAATGCCTCTTAACGGTTTCTAGTTCAATTTTAGTGTTCTTTACAAATAATTGTCTAAGTGAAAGTTGTTTTAAGATGATGAATGAATCAGCAAGCAAGGTCGAGATAAACAATGTTGAGTTTGTCAAACTTTGCTGCGTTAGACTAAACTCACCAATGTTAACTGAACACTTAATCAAAACACAAATAAGCAGAATACGTGTTGACCGAATGACAACTATGCTGAGCAAAAGTAAAGAGATAGCGTTAGAGAAATCAAATAATGAATTTATCCTTGTTCAGCCTCTCGCTTACCTCTAGTCCCCGGATTCCTTCTTTGAGCTTTAATCCACTATTTAATCTCCTTTAACCAGGTGAAAAAACCTTCACATGGGATAGAATTTACAGTATGTTCTTACAAGCTAATTACCATCAAACAGTTTGAGTACCATTCTCAAACTGCTATCACTTAGATAATTGAATAAGATTCTTAGGAAAATAAATTATAACGCGTAGCTTTCTTTACAAATGATCTAATAAGATTTCAGTGATTTGTTTTGCTAAGCTAAGAACAGAATATGATTCTAAATAATGTTCTTCAGCTTTTGGAAATTTCTTTGTTTACTAGATAAATTTGACAGAGCTTTAGCACTTAGGAAATTCTAGGTGTATTCACCAAGTTTAACGGTGTCTTTAGTCTTTTATTTATAGGAGAATGTTGAGGTAACCGTTGCAAAACTTGTACTTCAAGTAGTGCAATCTTCAATATCTCTTCTCATTTAGTCTTCAAAATTCTTTTCGTTAGAGACAAATTTTAATTCATTGCGAGAGAAATTTGTTATCGTTGATGTGCGAGATTAATTCGTTAATCTGCAAGATTAAACCGTTGAAACTTGTTATCTCCAGCTATGAAAATCTCTTGTTCTGCTTTGACGATATTGGGTGTGAACTCCTACGTGGAGTTTGTGCTTGGCTAAGCCTATTCTGACGTTGTAATGTAGCGTGGATGGCTCTGGAATGTGACAAGAAAGTCAGTTGATAACCTTGAACATATTGTAGACAGGTCGACAATTCCGTATTGACAACCTTTCTCTTTTGAGACCACTTGAATATACCCTTTTTTAGCTCAACGCCACGTCATCTTAGGGGTCTACAACGAATCAAACTAAGGAATATTCCCTCCTTATAAAAGAGTTAAAAGCATACAGTGTTATTTCAGATAACCAAATAATCACCCAGCAAAACAATGACTGGTGGAAGCTGAGTTACTAATTCAATAGCCAGTATTCAACACGGTTTATCCTAAGTAACTAAGTCAGCATTAGTTTAAACTAAACTTGACTAACCTTAATTAGCTAGAATAAAAGTGTTGAATACAATATTGACTTGTAGATTACTTTCTTTAATGTTTTATCATCGTAAAAAACCTCAACTTATTAATTGCTGAGCAACCATTGAGCTGAGTCCAACACTCACCATTGTTTGCTGGATCCATAATTAAAAATTAGGATTTCTTCATCAAATTTTCAATACAAAATAATTCAAATTATTATTATTATAATAATAGTTGTACTTAATTCAATAAACGGTTTTGAGAATTCTTTTGATTTATTTTGAGAAAACAAGAGCAAGATTGAAATCCTATATGATTTATAAGCCTTTCTTCATCTTCTTGGTTGGGAATTAGTTCATCTCTCATCACCTATCTCACTAAGAATTGTAATAGTTATAAAGTAAGGGTTCAATATAATGTATTTATAGACTAATTGTCACTTAGAGTTCAAGTATTTATATTCTATATTATTAGTTAATTTTTTAAAATTTCCTTGTAAATTAATAAAACTTACTTAGCCAGTTGGTGCATGTACATAAAAAATATACGGAAACTGCTCCAAAAGTTTGTTTCTTCTTATTATGCCAATTGTATAACTAAAATTTTACCTGGAGACGTTGTATTAATAATCAGTAAGTTTTATTATATATACAAGGAAATTACAAAAAATAAAAAAAAAACAAAACTAATAAAATAGAATCGAAATATATTACTTGATATTAGATTATAAATACATCATATCAAACCCTCACTTAATAGCTATTACAATACTCAGAGATATAGGCAATGATAGATGAACCAATTTAATTTCTCAACCAAGAATATGAAAGAAAGGCCTCGAAAACGTATAGAATTTCAATGTTCTTTTCAACATATATTTACGGCTCGTTTGGTTGGCGGAATAGAATAAAATGGAATAGAATAGAAAATGTATACAAAAACATCAAATATTATACACAAGCCTGACGTCGGAAGGAATAACTCGTCCTTGTTACCATAGGAATCACGGAATAACTATTCCTCTTTGAAATGAAGGAATAGATATTCCGGGATTCTCATAGAAACTGAGAAGAGTTATTCCTTCCGATGTCGGACTCATGTATCATACTTAACGTTTTTACATTCATATTCTATTTTATTCAATTCTATTCCATCAACCGAATAAATTCTTAAAGAATTCTCAAATGGAGCTTGAATAGATTACAAGTGCCATAATAAGAATTTTATATCTTTCTTGAAACAGCTGATTAAGAAATCTAAATATTTAATTATGGATCCTGCAATCATGGTTTTAAATTTAAAAATTCAAATTAGTTCAATGTTTAAGGTCATAAAAAAATCAAGAATATGATATATTTGAAAAGATAAACTAACGAGTGACGTGAAATAGTTAGTTGATGCACTTGTACCATAATACATGTTGATTTGAAGTGAATAAAATATAAGCATTATTTCCCTTTTACCTTTGCAATTTTCTTCTCAATCCAAGTTAGAAAGATCTTCTCAACACTTTTCCCTTTCACGATTCTTTCAGTAGATAAAGAATTGTACTGTACGTTCACTTTAATTCTTCTCTTTATTGTCTCTTAACTATAATGACTTATTTCTCTTATCAAATTTCTCATAATATTTAAATAAAGAAAGTTGAGGTTCACTGCTATACCTTAAAATCAGAGTCGGTCTTACAGTAGAAGCCAGTGAAGCATTCGTTTAGGATTTCTCAAAATTAAGGGTCCCAATATTATTTTTCTACATAAAAATAATACCATTAAGAAAATATAATCCACATTGTAAATTAACTAATTAATGAAGTATAATTATTATCATTGAATGTTAATTAACTAAATGATTAAGTTTAATTTTTTCCATTGTTGGTAAAAATTTAGTGTACATATCTTAATTATATATTTTTTTTGTGACTTAACTTTTTATTTGCAATTTTAAGCCTGAACATGATTAAATTAAATTCGTAATCACATATATTTTTTCACGTATATTATTTAATCATAATTCATACGTGTATATATTTGAACAACATAGAAGAGCACTTGTACGTAATGAGGTCAGAGATGAGTGTTATCAATACAGCCTAATTCAAATGCGTTAATTGAAACCAATCCATCATGATGTCATCTTTTATATTAGAATCAGTAACATCTTACATGAACTTGATATTAAATCAAAAAACACATAGGTCACATGAGAATATAAATATTCTTGCATACATATGCTAGATCCAACACAATAGTTTGAGATTTAAAAAACCGATTATGATTTCATTAATGGAAATCTTGCTCTTTGTATTGTTCATTCTTTAGCCCTACCAAAGTGTAAGCTCTAATTTGTTCCACTGTACGATTTTGTTATGTTAGCTTATTTACTTGATTTTCTTTGTTGAATCTGAATTTATGTTTAGTTCACAATTGATTAGAATCAGCATCGATAGTTTTCTATAATATTTTCATACCAGTGAAACTAGTGTTAGTTGCCATATAGCTAGATCAAAACAGAACTTTTTGTTACTCGTAATCGTGATTAGAGTTTACATGATGTTGTTTGGGATACACTAAACAAGTAATCAAACTTTATAACATCTATAATATCATAGTCTACAAGGCCGTCTCGGAGATTCTCGGGGCCCTGAGTAAAAAATTGTAAATGGACCCTCAAAGAATGAAAGCATGTATAAAAATTTTGACGTCAAATTTAATATTTCACCAATATTTATACACAACCAAAATTTAAATAAACTTTGATAAAAATATATATTAGGTTTTAGGAATTCAATAATATTATTTGAAAAATATCTATCAAATTATTATATTGAATATGTGACCTTAAGTTTTACAAAAGAAATTAAAATTATAAAATGAAATAAAAATGAATACAAGAATTGTTTGATTTTGAGAAAACAATTATTTATTTAACAAAAATCAGTTATACATTTTATTGGTTTAAAATAATTAAACTTTGAAAATAAACAAACTTAAGAAGTTAATAACTTGAATTATTCCAACTAAAAGTAAAATAATAAATATAAAACTCTTGATAACATTATTTTTGAGAGAGTTGAAAAAAAACAATTGTAGAATATATTTTTTTTAAAATAGCGTAATAAAACCGATTATGAAAACTAACTTACAAGTTACAAACTAATTGATTTTATTTTAATAATCACTATACACAGGAAAAATGAAACGAGTCTTTAAGGGTAAAAAAAGTCTTTAAGAGTAAAAAAATGAGAAAAAGAATTTAGTATAATAAGGAATTTAGTATAATAAGGGAAAATGGAACATATAAAGAAAGCAAAAGTAAGGGGGGAAAAGAGAAAAGGAGGAAAAGAAAAAGGGAAAATGTCATTGGCCTATAGCAGTGGGAACACAAGCACCAACCTACTCTACTCGAATGAATAACATATATGTTATTTCTTTCAAAGTATACAAATATATAACGTGTTCTATACTCAAACTATACCCAATATAGAATTTTGAGGCTCCGGGAAATTTAGGACCCTGAGCGGTCGCTCACCTTGCTCCTACTAATGGCCGGCCCTGGTAATAGTATGTACAAATTTGCATTACTTCGACATATAACGCAATATTAATTTTTTTATAAATATTATATATATATATATATATATATATATATATATATATATATATATATATATATATATATATATATATATAATTGTTTACCGCAAAATCCTATATATTTATTTACTTATGAGGAAGATCTCAATGGAACCGCAAGTATTTTGATGACTTGTAAAGCTTTCTTTTTATCAAAATAGAAATAATTTCGATTGATACATGTGATTGGATTGAGGGATTGAAACTTATCTATCCAAATTGATTTGTAACTTTATTATTC
>CATIWQ010005840.1:0-37273 GCA_949673415.1 Euphorbia schlechtendalii
CATGCACATTTTCCTTAGGATTTCCTTCTGTGTTACTAGGTAGATGGCCTTTTCCCCTAGATGGAATAGCACTTGCTAATTGACCAACTTGTATTTCCAAATTATGAATGGAAGATGATTGATTTTTAAACATTTGATCCATCTTATTCTCTAACTCTTTGTAACATTCTTCCAACTCTGATTGCTTATTACAAACTCCCTCTAGAAAATTGTTTATTTTACTTGTTAATTGCCTTATTCTATCATTACTCTCATAATTATTTTTTGTTGATTATCACCATACTTCTAATTAGAACTCCTATAATTATTTCCATTATTACCATAAGAATTCCCTTGACTTTAAACATAACTTAATTGCTCCCCTACACATAGGTTAAAGTTACACTCAAAAGTAGTGTATCCGATTTGACCACACTTTTCGCATGTCAAAGGGTTACTCTTATTTATATGCATGTTATCTATCTTATTAGATAAAGCAGATATTTGTGCTTGCGTATTAGAAATAGAATCTAATTCATTGACCTTTTTAACTGAACTAGAAGATGTAGAAGCAACATGTGAATGAGTAGGATTAGTCATACTTACTTATTCTCTCTCCACTGGTAACATACTATTGTTACTTGCCATATCTTCCAAAAGATTAAAAGCTTCTTGACTAGTTTTCTTCATAAGAGATCCCGCAGCCATAGCATCAATCGCTCCTCTTGTAGCATGGTTTATTACATTGTAGAAAGTTTACAAAATTATATTTTGGGGTAAACCATGATGAGGACAAACTCGCTGAAGTTCCTTATAACATTCCCAGGCTTCGTACAAGGATTCACTATCTTGCTGGGTAAAGGAAGTGATTTCTTTAATGAATCTTATGGTTTTGGCTAAAGGAAAATATTTAGTCAGAAAAGCTTAGGCTAGTTGATTGCAAGTAGTGATTGAATTTGGGGGTAATGAATTCAACCAAACTTTCACTTTATCACGGAGTGTAAATGGGAATAAGCAAAGTTTAACTGCTTCATCAGGAACATTAGGCATTTTGAAAGTATCACAAGCTTCTAAAAAGTTTGCAATTTGAGAATTCAAATTTTCATTGGGTAGACCATAGTATTGCACATTATTGCTAATCATATAAAGTAATGCTGGTTATATTCCAAATTGATTTGCTGTAATTGGCGGTCTATCAATTCCATGATTGTTCCCATTGATGGTCGGAATGACATAATCCATAAGCTGTAGTTAAGGCGAAACTGGATCTGGATTTGGATTTTCAACTTGCTCTTGATCGATAGCCATCCTTGTTACTTATCTCTTATTTTTCTATTTCCTTGTCCTACCAAATCATTCTATTTCTGATTTGAAAGATGCCAAACTTTCTCCCGAACTATGCATACTTGGCATGCACACGCTAGAAAGAAAACTCAATGAATAATCAAGAAAAATATGTTAATAGCCATATATAAACATGTAAAACTAAAAACAAAAACAAAAATAAATAAATCTATTGACACACAAATATAATTTCCCATTCTTCGGTAATTTGATCTCTAGAACGAACTTGCCTTCCTCGGCAACGGTGCTAAAAACTTGTTCACCAAGTTTTTAGCTACACTTGTTCTGAAAGACTTATCCCCGGCAATGGTGCCAAAAACTTGTTCACCACTTTTCTACTAATAAGTTTAATAACTTATTCACGAGATTTTTGTTTTAAAGTATAAGTGTAGTCAATAACACTTATCAAATAGAAAAGTGATGATAATTGCAAGTATACAGTTGCGATGTAGTTTTAGAAGATATCGATCCCATAGGGAAGGAACCAGCTCTAAAGATCAATAAGAGAAATAAAACAAAAGAAAATAATGTAATTTATTTTAGAGGATTGGAATGATGGATGGATAGACAAATGTATGAAAGATTAGAGAAGATAAAAGGTATATAGATATTCCCTACGAACAAGTATAGCAAAGAAAACATGCAAGGTCATCAAAGAAATTACGTTCACTAGATTAATTTAACAGATTTGGTTCTAAACACTCAGATATTCAATTATTCACCGCAGAGCAATACATGAAATGACTTTTCTAAATCTACTGCAAATGAATTAAGATGATTATATAAACCTAGATAACAATATTATTATGCTTAGTATGGGTCGCTCTCACGTAGCCATATTTAGTAAGTTACCATTCCAAAAATGTTGGCTCACTAAAAAGCATTATAATCATAGATCCAGTGACTATACACAATCTCGTTAACCTCAAAATTACTCTTAAGGTTAACTCAAAAGCATATATCTTGATTAATATAAAAGACTCAACACAAAATACACATTATGACACATAGACATATCATAAAATTCAAAATAGAAAGTATAAGTAGAAAGCAAAGCAAAGTTGTAAGGTATGCAAGTGAAAGCTAAAGTTAATCAAACCATATCCACTCTTTAATAGGAGTCGTCAATTCCCGCAATTCTTGTGTCTACTTTGAATTCGATCTCAACTCGTACAGAACCTCCGCTAGGATGTTATTCTTTGTGAATATCGAACAAACGAATATTGAAGAATGAAAATTTTTATAGATAAGTGATTTACAATTATACTTATACAATAATCGCTCGAATATGTAGAGAAATCTAGTGATCAAAATAGGGTTCGAATCACTTATACATTTTCTCGGTAACACTTATGAATGTAGCGAAATCTAGATATTTTTATTCTCTATTTATGCACACACATCTACCATGCCATGTACCACTTTATCCTCCACTTGTGCCAAGAAATTGGTTATTTTGGAGCCCTATTTATAGAGTATGAAGGGTTGCGTCTATCCAAAAGAAGAGTTGTGTCCATTGGTGAAAGATTGCATCACTTCATTATGATTGGTTGAATTTGGTTGATCTTATCCATAATGGAAAGGAAACTTTTCATGATTGGTTGACTTCTAAAAGGTTTCTTTTCATTTGGTAGTTGATGGCGGTTGATCGTTCTTATCTGGCAGTTGGTAGTTGAGAAGAGTTGACAAAAAAACTATCAAAGTCACGATCGTGAAGTACATGTCACGACCATGAATACTTGGTTGGTAACTTTCTATTTTGAAGAATACTAAGTCATGACCGTGAATGGTTTTCATGACCATGAATTGAGTTTTTCTTTAGAATCCTTCTTGTAATTTTACCGATCTTCAACAACTTCAATCCTGAGCCAAATCCTTAAGTTCCATGCATCTTTTTGCACCTTTTTCACTCTTCTTTCATAGATTTCCAACTTTAATCATTTTACTTCCAAGATTTACCTAGTACCTGCATTTGTATAAAAAACAACTACATACCACGTGAAATCCTTTATATGAAATATAAAAATGACTTAAACTATGGTGTTTAATGAGTAAAATTATCATAATAATAAGTGTAATTATACACTTATAACCTACTCAGATGTTTCGTAGCAGTGTCTATGCTACCCTTCGCCTTTCTTGCCACCACATTTGCAATTATAGTAGAAGTTGGGATAGAAGAAACAGATGCGTTGAGCTAAGGTACAAAGTCAGTCAGCCCGGAAAGAATTAATGCTATCTTGTCCACCATGCTTTTAGTTCTTTCCCTCGCTAGATGATTTCTAATTGTATGTAGGCTTCCTTAAATCATCTTGAATTCTTCAAAATAGATGGATTCAGAGGGAATGTTGAAGTGCTCTTCGAACTTATGAAGCTTTGCCTTTGATTAGGTGAACAAGTCAATCAATTCTTATTCAAGAAGCACACAACTTACTACACCATCCAACTCAGCATTAGTTTGGAGAGTTAGGAATGTCTTCCTTGCCAACTCCCTTATCTAAGATAAGATGGATGAATCAGCCAAGTCCACTTATATTAGCTTTTTGCTGGAGGGAATTGCTTCATTAGCTATAAAATTTACCTTAGCAATTTCCTCAATTGATTTTTCTTACTGTGCGAAATTCTCAGCTTCAAGAACTTCTCCAATCAGAGGGATTAAAGGGGTAGAGGTTGGTTTTCAAGAAAGAGTAGGTGTAGAAGAAGTATGTTGTACAATTTGGGAAGAAGAGGAGGTTGGCTCAGATTTTACTAGAGATGGAATGATCGAAGTTTCTGTATTAAGAGGTGGTGAAGAATGGGTGGTCTTTTCTTGGGAATTATTAGGAGAGGAAGAGATGTCAATAGGTGAGTTCTAAGTAGAATTTACAAGAGAGGGGGTTTTAATAGGAGAATTTACAAAAGAAGGAGGAATTTGGGAATTTACATTAGAAGATTATTCAGGATTTACAAAAGAAATGGGAGAATGATTTTTAGGTACTTGTGGGTTAGCTGTTTGACCCAATGATGGGTCAACCTCAAGTAACTCGGTTTGAGATGGAAGAGTCTCAATATGCTGAGTGTGAATTTGGCTTATGGTTTTTGAACCTAGAAGAGCAGATTCTTCCTAATTGATGACCTCTATGTCATTATGATCCTCTTCACCACTCATAATCTAGACATTTTTCCATGAGTGCTTTATGGCAATTCTTTTATACTGAGAGCTTCTTACCTTAGAGATAACTTTCTCCACCACAACAGTGCCAGGGTTGATGGTTTTAGGCTTCTCATTGCTTTTCTTAGATATATCCTAGCCTGCATCATCCTTAAACCTCTTTTTGCACTTTTTTTCATGCAGGCTCTCTCTTGCTCTATGGTATCTTCTTCTTCTTCCTTTTGCTTCACCTCAGCTTCCCTTTGAGCATGAGTCTTGAGCTTTAGATTATTTCACCCTTTAGCTTGAGTTTGGGCAGGCATATTTCCTGCCCTTGCTTTTGCTAGGCTAGCTCTCAACCTCTAAGCTGCAGCCTTAGCTTTTAGATAGGAAAGCTATGAAGATTTTGTCCAATTGAGCATACAAGGGAACATCATCTGTTGTTCCCTCGCTTAACCCTTTAAAATCCACCACAAATGGGTCATCATCCTCCATGAGCACATTTGTGGGGAACACGGTTGGTTCCACCTTCGCCTTCTTTAGCTTCATGTCCTAAGCTTTGGTATAGCGAGTGTGGACTTGTTTGTTCTTTAGCTTGCTGAAGTGACTCATGTCTAAAGATCTCTTTAAAGGGACCATAATCTCTCTTGGTCCGTAAACAAAGGATGAGATATCCATACTCACGGTCTTTATGAGGGTGGTAATAAAATAACCATAGTGGTAGATAGTAGTAACCTTTGTCAAGTGATGAAGAATTAACAAAGGCCAATTTGCTTACCTTCTACCATATGGTAGACTACCACCTCTCATAGTATGTGCAACTACTTAGTGACCCAATCTTGGGCAGAATCATCTTCATTAGCAGCTCATGACAAGCTCTTATCTCCCAGCTCATTCCTGATGTAGCTATTTCTCCAGAACCATAGTCTGTAGGGAGTTCCTAATCTTTGGAGACATCAACTTGCTCCTTGTCTCCGGTTCTCCTCAACTTAGTGCCCTTTAATGGCATGTTGAGAAGACTGCTAATCAACATAGCCCAAATTAGGTAGGAAACATTGTTTATTTCTACCATTAAGACATCGTTGTATCCTTGAATAGAGTAGATGTTTTCATAGAAACTCTTGATCACATTTTGATGGTTGGTCCTTCTAATAACAAAAATTGATTGAGGTTCTATTGCTTGATCACTTTGTGCATGAATTTGTTCTTCAATAACCCGTCATAATCCACTTCAAACATTGGACCAAAGTCTTGGTTCTCTAGCTAGTTAATATTTGTGACGATAGTTCCATGGGGGAAAATAAGTTTCTTCGTAGTGTCATATGTACACAAACATGTACTTTTTGGATCCATCTTAAAGCTTGAGGGTCTTTCTTGTGTTTGCCATTTGTAGTTTGAGAAAATTGAGAAATGAGAAAATTAGGCTTAGAAAAAAACTCTTGAGGTTTCAAATTTGCAAGTAGCCTTCTCTCTCCAGCATGCTGCCACTTATATAGGCTCTTCAACATGCAAGATGATATGTGGCTCTCACACAAGACAAGATAAAAAATTAATGCTTAGATTAACAAGGATTTAATTGACATAGTAAAATAATGAGTTTTAATTTAAGACGATTCCAATTCAAAGTGTCCTTTCGATAAAGTAGCTTTTGAGTTTTTAACCACCAAACTAAATCTCACAGAGTTACTTTAGAATGTAAACGGTGTTAAATACTTGTTACCTCATTCGGTTTAGTTAAGACTTGATTTTCAACACTTAGCCAAATTCTGGAAATTTTCTTCACATGGGGTTCGCCATTCCAATTAGCTTCCTGAGAACATTGAATTGTTCCTTTGCTAATGGTTTGGTGAATATGTCATCTCGCTAGTCTTCTGAAGGAACATACTCCAGTTTTACATCTCCCCTTAGTACATGATCCCTTATGAAGTGTTGTCTTATATTGACATGCTTCATCCTGCCATGTTGAACTAGATTCTTGGATAGGTCAATTAATCTCTTGTTATCACACATAACTTCAAGAAATTTGGACTTTATAACATAATCCTCCAATAGTTGCTTAATTCATAGAAATTGCGCTACACAACTTCCTACCGCCATGTACTCAGCTTTAAATGTAATCAGCGCAATAAAAGTTTGCTTATTGTTATACCATGAGACAAGGTATTCTCCAAGGAAATGGCATCCTTCTGTGGTGCTTTTCCTGTCGAGCTTGTCTCTACCATAATCAGAAGTGAATCCTCCAGAAGTGAAATCTGAGTTGTTGGGATACCACATACCTTCATCAATAAAACCTTGCAAGTACTGGAGAATTCTACAGTTTCTAAGTGGGATTCTCTAGGGTTAGCTTGATAACATCCGCAATAGCAAATTGAATATTGAATGTCAGGCCTAATAGTTGTTAAGTAAAGGAGAGTGAACCAATAATACCTCTATAGAAATTATTATCTACATGCTTGCCAACTTCACCCTTACTCAAGATTGTATCAATGGCCATGGAAGTGGACATTGGCTTCGAATGTGTTCGCCACTTTTCTACTGATAATATAAAAGTTCTAAATATGAACAGATGTTGTCAGTACCACTTATCAAATAGAAAAATGATGATAACTGCAAGTATACAGTTGCGATGTAATTTTAAAAGATATCGATCCCATAGTGAAAGAATTCGGTTCTAAGGATCAATTAGAGTTATGAAACAAAAGAAAATAAAATAAGTTAAGGGTTTTAAATGGTAGATTGATGAATGGACAGATGCATGAATAGATTAGAGAAGATGCAAAGCATATAGATATTCACTAAGAATAAGTATAGTGGAGTAAAATATGCAAAATTATCAGGAATGTTTTATGCACTAGATAACTTCAACAAATTCGGTTCTTGAAGCCCAAATATCCTATAATTCACCGTAGAGCAACACATGAAATGACTTTTCTAAATCTAGGGTAAACGAATTATTACACCTATAAAAACCTAGACAACAATAATACTATGCTTAGTACGGGTCGCTTTCACATAGCCATATTTAGCAAGTTACCACTCCAAAAATGTTGAAATCATAGATCTAGTGATTATACACAATCTTGTTAACCTCGAAACTAATCTTAAAGTCAACTTGAAAGCATATAACTTCATTAATATAAGTGACACAAGAAAAAATACTCGTTATGACACATAGACATATCATAAACTTCGAGTTAGAAAGTATAAGTAGAAAACAAAGTAAAGTTATAAGGTATGCAAGTGAAAGCTAAAGTTGATCAAACTGTATCCACTCTTTAATGGGAGTCGTCAATTCCTGCAATTCATGTGTCTACTTTGAATTCGGTCTCGACTCGTACAGAACCTCCACTAGGATGCTATTCTTTGTGAATATTGAACAAATGAATGTTGAAGAACAGAAACTTTTATTGATAAGTGCTTTGCAATTACACTCATACAACAATCGCTCGAAATTGTGGAGAAATCTAGTGATTGAAACAAAAATCGAATTACTTATACATTTTTCTCTCTCACACTTTGAACATGGAAAAATCTAAATAACTTTCACTCTCTATCTATTATATGCTATCACCATTCTACTATGCACCATCATCATCATTATGCATGAAATTTGTTGATTTGAACCTCTATTTATAGAGTGTGAAAGGTTGCGTTTATCCAAACGAATAGTCATGTCCATTGGTGAAGGATTGCATCATCTTCATGTGATTGGATTCAAGATTTCATCCTTATCTTCAACTTATAGGCACCTTTTCATGATTAAATTATCTCCAAAAGGTGTCTTTTAATCTGACAGTTGATGGCGGTTGATCGTTCTTATCCGGCGGTTGGAAGTTGAGAAGAGTTGATAAATCCATTACGATTCGTGAGCATGACATACATGTCGCCATCGTGAATGTGAGTTGGTAACTAACTATCTATGAAGAATGATAAGTCGCGATCGCGATAGGTAGTCACGAGCGTGATTTAGCCAATCTCGAGCAGGAATCACGATCATGAGATGGTTGTGACTTTTACTTTTCTTCATGATTTTTCTTTGCAACTTTATCGATCTTTGACAACTTCGATCCCAAGCCAATTCCTTGAATTCCATGCATCTTTTTGTACCTTTTTCACTCTTTTTGCATAGAATTCCATCTTTAATCATTTCACTCCCAAGATTCACCTAGTTTCTGCACTTGCATAAAAAACAACTACATAACTCGTCAAATCTTTTATATGAAGTATAAAATGACTCTAAACCATATCATTTTATGAGTAAAAATATCAAGATAATAAGTGTAATTATACACTTATCAGAATGCTCCATATCAAACTTCTTCAGGACTTCTTCGGCATACTTTGCTTGGCTGATGAAGATTCCATCTCATAATTCAAATCTCAAATTCACTCTTCATTTTCTTGCTGAACTCCTTGCATAGCTTCTCATCGATTGCTCTAAATATGATGTCATCCACATAGATTTGGACAAGCAACAAATATTCCTTTCTTTATCGAATAAACAGAGTCGTACCTGCCTTCCCTCTTTCATAACATTTACTGATAAGGAAATTGGTCAACCCCTCATACCAAGCTCTAGAAGCCTGCTTCAAATTGTATAGAGCTTTCTTCAGTTTGAAGACATACTCAGGGTTCTTTAGATCTTCAAAGCTTGGGGGTTGGTGCACATATACTTCCTCTTCAATAAAGTCATTCGAGAACTTACTTTTAACATCCATTTGAAACAATTTGAATTTCATATGAGATGCAAAAGCACACGATATCCTGATTGCTTCTAGCTAAGCTACAAGAGTATAGGTTTCATCATAATCTAGGCGTTCTTGCTGATTGTAACCTTGAGCAACAATTCTGGCCTTGTTTCTGACAATGCTATCTTCATCAAGCTTGTTCTTGAAAACCCATTTGTGCCAATAATTGATTTTTCTTTGGGCTTTGAATTGATCTTATTCTTCTTACATCATAACCATCCAATAATCATCTCATTCTGCATCTTTGAAAAATCAATGAGATGAAAGCTGGATGGCTCATCATTCTGTTAAGCTAACCTTGCATCATCACAGGATTATGAACATCATTGATAATGCTTTTGAGAGGGTGATTGCGATGAGTTCTAATCTCTCTTAGAAAACTCGGATCTATAATAGGAGTCTATGCACTGGGTTGTTGAGTCTAAAGTTGATCTTTGCTTCGTTGAAGTTGATCGAAAGATATTCATTAACTTTAACTTCCTTAGCTTCTGGTTCTTGTGCTAGGTCGGGAAGCATAGATAGTGGCATGCTAAGTTAATTTTCTTACTGGTGTACTCCTTCATCTTCATTAGAGGGTCAACTATCTATCTACATTGTTAGTTTCATCAAAATCTACATGCATAAACTCCTTTAATAAGTCGGTCCTCTTAAAATATATTCTATATGCCCTGCTATTAATTGAGTAACCCAGAAAGATACCTACATCAGCCTTTGGATCAAACTTTCCTAGTTGTTCCTTGGTGTTTAGAATGAAGCACCTATACCCAAATGATATGAGATGACCAGTCTTAGGCTTGCACCCTTGCCAAAGTTCATAGGGTGTCTTCTCAAGAATTGGGTGAACTAAAACATGATTCAAGATATAAAAGGATGTATTAATAGCTTATCCCCAAAAGTACTTCGATAAATTGTTATCACTCAACATGGATCGAGCCATTTCAACTATGGTTCTATTCTTCCTTTCTACAACCCCATTTTGTTGAGGAGTATAAGGAGTAGAAAATTTGTGGTCAATACCATGAGTTGAAAAAATTCTTCAAAATGAAAGTTCTCGAATTCACACCCATGATCACTTCGGATTCTACTGATTTTAATTCCTAGTTTGTTCAATATCTGATTACTGAGTTTGACAAAAGACTCAAAGGTTTCATCTTTATTACTCAACAACACTACCCAAGTGAATCTCGTGAAGTCATCTACTACCACCAATGAGAATCTTTTTCCGCCCATGCTCATAGGTTGAACAGGACCAACTAGGTGGAGGAGCTCCAATGGTCTCTTAGTTACCACATTGTTTATTGACCTAAATGATTTCTTAACTTGCTTACCAACTTGGCAAGCTGATCAAAGTCTATCTTTCTCTAAGCTGATACTAGGTAAACCCACAACTAATTGCTTTTTGACTAGTTTGGATAGTATGTTCATATCTATATAACTCAACCTTATGTGCTAAAGCCATGAATTATCCTCCTTAGATATAAGACAAAAATTAGTGGATCTCGGGGAAAAATCAATCATATAGACAATATTAATTCTAGGAGCAAAGAATATAGTTGAGTTAGTCTTATAGGTAATAAATGAGACAACCTACTGAGTCGAATGTAACCTTTCTACCTTTGTTTCAAAGCTAGGCTACATTGAACAAGTTGAAATTAAATCATTTTACCAGAGATACCTCTTTGATTGAAGGAGAAACATTGAAAGTGTCACATCCAACAAATCTTCCCTTTCTTGTTATCTCTGAATCTGACACTCCCATTTATTTTATGCTCTAATGAGATGAATTGGCTTTCATCTCCCATCATAATCCTAGAGCATCCACTATCAAAATACCACATTCTAGCATTATCAATGGACCTTATGTTTACTTGCAAAATAATTATGTTTTCTTAAGTACCCATCCTTTTGAGTTAGGTGCTCCATTATTAGCAGTGCTTCAATTAGACAAGATATACTAGTTATAATAACCAATTTTATGCCTACACATTACTGTGGCATGTCCACCTTTTTCACAAAAGCCACACACCGCTTTTGCTTTAGGTTGGCTCGCTATCTACTTTGTACAGGAATTCTTCCTCTTAGAATTATGATTTTGGTTACTTGAAGATGGACTGTTGGCTAGAGGAGGAACCTGTTTCTCCTTTAAAGTTTTTATCTTAATAGTCAACTCATATAATTACTTAGTGATCTTGTGTTTTGACATTCATGATATTCGGCTTTTCTTAAAGAAAGCGAATATCAAGAGATAAGGAAGAAATTGTGTCTTCTTGATCTTCACTTCTCCTCACTAGCTCTTTGGTGTTTTTTCCTGACTTGTTAGTCAGCTTTAATACATTAAAGATTACCTAGGCGAACTCTTCAATTGATAAAGAGATCTCAAGATGTACCTCAGTTTGCCAATTTTTCCCTCTATTTTGCTCAGTTTCAAAGTTAGCAGTGGTTGAATTGCTCTTAGAAGCAGATACTGAGCTCTCACCCTTATTATTCTCAATCACCATCAAGCAGAGATTGGCAGAATTGGTAGCTTCATCATTCGATGATGAAGATTCTTTGGAATCGCTCCAGGTGGTAGCAAGTGCCTCATTTTTCTTGGCAAACCTCTTCTTGAATTTGTCCTTTTTGGATTTAGGATATGATGACTGGATATGACCCTTCTCACCACAGCCAAAACACTTAATGTCTTTGTTGTGCTCCTTCTTGGGTCCTTCCTTAGCCCCGCGCTAGTACTGAGTTGACTTGGCTTTGTTAGGAAACTTCTTCTTGTTGAATTTTCCATCCTTCTTCATAAAGAGCTTCAATTATCACCATTTGCTCGTCTGAATCACTATTGGTGGATACATATGATGAGTCAGCTTTCCAAATAATGGCTCTACTCTCTTTCTCCTTGCCTTTACTCCTTTTAGAGTCATCATTGTATTTACTCAGGGACATTTCTTGAATTAGCAAGGTGCCTATCATCTCATTATAATTGTATGTCTTAAGATCATGAGCTTCTTTAATGGCGCTCTTCTTAGCATCCCACTCAACAATGAGAACTCAGAGAATCTTATTCACCATTTCTTCTTCGGTGAACTCCTTACCCAATCTCTTCAATTCATTAATGATATTAATGAACATAATATTCATGGATTGAATCGCTAGTGCTCATTTGGAATAACTCATACTCTCTAAGCATGAGGTTGATCTTCGAATCCTTGACCTTATTGATCCCCTCATAGGTGATCTCCAGCTTCCTCCAGATTTCTTAAACTTTCTCATAGCCTAAGATCCTATTAAATTTTGTATGATCTAGCGCATAATGTAAGTAATTGATGGTTGCTGAATTCTCTTTGAGAATCCTTAATTAGGTCAGCATCATCATAGTCTTCTAGATTAACTAGGACTCTCTCCCAATTCCACACAATTGTGGGAAATCTAGGGCCAAGCTCAATAGCTAGCCATGCTTGTATACTTTGTAGCTGTATGAAGTTTTCCAAGTGATTTTTCTAAAACGTAGAGTGTTGGCTATCAAATAGTGGAGGCCTGGTTACCGACATTCCTTCTTTAAGAAGTGTTGATCCGGAACTAAAGTTATTGTAAGCCATTTGGATCTTTAACTTAAAGATGATGAGTCTAAAAGTTGAGCACTTGTTCTAATACCACTTGTTGGTCTGACATAGCTTTAAATAATTGAGCAGAGGGGATGAATACAGTTATTAGTTTCTTTTTAAGATTTATAAAATTCTTTCCAAGTTAAGTTTTTATATGCGTACTGAGTAACCTTATGTTGTGCATTGTTCTAAAACCTATAAACTACTCAGATTCGCTGACTAGTTTATCTTCAATATGAGTTTAGTACTTTACTTAGCTTGGATTGGTTTTCAAGAAGAACTTACAAAAATAGAGAGAATGATGAATGAGCAAAGACACTATAAAGACATCGATAAAAGGTTTAGATATATAACACATGAGATTTATCCTGATTCGTCCACGAACCTACCTCAAATCCTCAGATTCCTTTCCAAGCTTTAATCCACTAGTGTTTCTTTCCTTCCTCAAGTGGGGAAGCCTTTACAATGGGTATATTCTATTATAAAAATTACTTTTCTTTCTAAGTACCACTCAACCACAGTTTAGGTACCCTTCTTAACTGTCACTAAGATTTGATTTTAGAAATTGCGAACTAAGATTTCAACTTATAAAATTGTTTAGTCCTTTTATGATGTTAAATCTAAGATGGTTCTCTCCATTACAAACTAATTTACAGATGAGTGATTGCTTCAAATGCTTGATTTGGAATTTCTTAATGCTGGGAATATTTTGGTAGTATTTCAGCTCATAAGAAATTTGAGGTAAATCGCCAAGTTTGAACGTACACTTCAGTCTTCCATTTATACTTGAATGTCTTGGAAGTAACAATTGCAAACTTTTCTTCATGACTTCATCTTCAATTTCTCTTCTCTTCATAACTTTCGAATTTGTCCTTTTGGAACAAATTGTAGGACGTTTAGAGATAAAGAATTCGAACGTGCGTGATGTTAATCTGTTAATCTGAGATGTGCTAAAAACTCATTTCCTTCAAGCAATTTCATTCTGATAGAGAGGCGCATAAGATGCAACGTGGAGACTTGTGATTTGTTTAATTGCTAACGTTGTAGAGGAGTATGGAGACACTGGAAAACGGCACATGTCAAAATATGCTTTTTGCCTTGGATTTTAGCGAGGAATCTCCAACATTATGTATTGACACCTTTTGGTTGTGAGGACCACTTGAATATCCTTTTTAATTTCGGCCCTTTTTTACCTGAAAAAGCACTAAGATAATATTTCGTCTCTCACAGATAGAGTTAAACGTACTTCTGTTATATAAATTTCCTAAGTGTCAAAATTAAAATAAAAGCTACTCAACTCCGTTGAGTCTATATAGTACAAATTATGTAATACTCAGCCTTACTAAGCTTTTTTTACTCTAAACCATAACTTAATTAAAACTTAGTAAATTGAGTTGTTTTCCCTTAAACAAACTCAAATGCAACTTGTTTAATTAAGAATCTTCTTAGTACTTAAATAATTTCACTATCCTAGACAATTAATTTGTTATTTCCAAAACATTTTAATTATAGTGAAGTACTATTAACTTGGGTTCAACATACCCCTTGTATAGCCTTATTACCTAGTTATGCATGTTCATTTAGGGGCATCATATCATAAAACATGGAAAATAAACAAGCAAAAAATGAATAATCGCTAACTTATATCCATGACTGGCCATTCTACGTATGATCCTGATATGCCATCCACGAACATGGTACATGTTCAATGATAATAGTACCATGTTCGCTAGAGCTCTACCGGGATTGAGCCCTAGCCATGGCAGTTTCACCCTTTTTTAGGATTTTCTCCCTAAAATCCAAATTTTCGCATAATTTGAGTCAACTCAAGCCTAAAAATCGATACTTAGGTGTGTTCTAACATATTGGGAATCTCAACCCATAAAAAAATTAAACATGCATGCATAACTTAAACATTTCGAATCAATTTACCTAAAATTTTAAAAAATTAAAAAATTACATAATTTCGAATCTAAAGAAGAATGGTGATCTATTAACCTCTTGATGTGAAGTGTGTGATAATTAATGATGGTTGAGAGTGGGCTCCATCCCTTGTCCAAGCTTCAAGTACTTCTCAGTGGATTTAAGAATATACACCTTGTGAACCGGGAGTCACCTCATCTTCGAGTCATCTATCGCCTCTAAATCTACCTTAAAGAGCATCTTAGCATTTTGGCTCAATGTTTGAGAAACATCATGATGAACAGTTAAAGATTTGGTTGAGAATTAAGGAGTAGTGATAGAAAAAGCTCTCTGATGCAAAGAAAAGTTTCAACTTATGAAAGGTAATTTGAAATCTTATACCTTATGCATATATATATATATGTGTCATATCCATTCAATTCTTTAAAACCCAAAGTTCCTGCCAATTTTCCCCGACATATTTTCTAAAATGAAAATAAAATCTGGGGTTAAATTCTCAAATTCCCAATTCTTTCAAAATTCAAAATCTTATTTCCTTTCAATAAATTCCCAACCAAAATTTCTAATCCTTCTAAAAATTTCAAAATCATCAATCTTGCAAATATTCAAACTTTCCAAATTTTCTTGGAATACTAAAATACAACGTCTATGCAAAACTTTCTACGAGCAAAATTAAAGTTCCCATGTCTTCAGAATTTTGAAATATCTATCTCCTATTGTAATCCCATCACCTTTCTAAAAAATTATTTCGCCTCTCCCCAGAGACTTATTAAAAAAATCCCCTTTTATATTGTGAAATGCTATTTAGTGGCATAGATCACAAAGAAAATCTCATAATCTATTATGAACCGCTATTTAATGGCATAGATCATAAAGAAATTTCAATCTTCTATTGTGAATTGCTATTTTGGCATAGATCACAAAGAAAATTTCATATTCTATTGTGAACCGTTATTTAGTCACATAGACCGTAAAGAAATTCCAATATTTTATTGTGAACCGCTATTTAGTGGCATGGATCACAAAAAAAATTCTAATTTTCTATAATGAACAGCTATTTAGTGGCATGAATCACAAAGAAAATGCAATGTGAATTGCTATTTAGGGGCATAGAACACAAAGAAACTCCAATATTCTATTGTAAACCACTATTTAGTGGCATAGATCATAAAGAAAAACCCATTTTTTATTATGAACCACTATTTAGTGGTATCGATAAAAAAGAAATCTCAATCTTCTATTGTGAACCTCTATTTAGCAGCATAGATCACAAAGAAAATCTCATTTTCTATTTTGAATCGCTATGTAGTGGCATAAATCACAAAGAAAATCTCATTTTCTATTGTGAAACACTATTTAGTGGTATAAATCACAAAGAAAATCTCATTTTCTAATGTGAACCGCCAGTAAGTTGCATAGATCACAAATTGTGAACTGCTATTTAGTGGTATAAATCACAAAGAAATTCCAATCCCTTTTGTATATTGCTATTTAGTGGCTTATTTCACAAAAAAATTCCCAAGATCCAAAAGTCCTCGCCTATCCAATTACAACTCTCACATGCATAGTTCATCTTATAAATAAGCAGGTACCCCCACATACCATAGATGTCAAGCAATAGATGCCAAAATTCATCACCATATAGTCATTCTTGATTGAAGGGGCAAAAATTTTTATTTTCTAACAAAATCAATCAAGGAATGTTCATATTCCCCAAAAGGTCTCCAACTCCAGTATGGTCTCTTACTCTTGCTGTAGTCTCTATCGCACGATCACATAGACTTTAGTTTGTTATTACCTACGAGGGACAAACTGTGAGCATGGTTTTTGCACCGCAAAAGTCAATGATGAATGATTTTCATTTTGTACTTTGTTTAGCAAACTATTTTAAGTTCAAAGTCAATTATTGAAATTTACATTCAAAACCTACAAAAAATCACGCTAAAACCCCAAAATTGATCAAATAAAAAGGTATCAACGATTGGGGTAGGGCAAGCTATTGGGATCATTTGTTACTAGTACCGCCTTTGTGATCACGATACCATGATCATTATCACGGTACAAGAATTGCTTTAATTTCCTGATTAGTTGGCCGACTTAAAACCTTTTTTTTCTTATTCTAAACAACAAAAAATGGTAGGGGACCATGAAATTAGATTAACCTAAATTGGAAGAAAGATCAAGTTGTTTTCTTTTTCCGAGGGATTAATTTTTACCCAAATCAAACCCACATTTTCCTCAACATGACTAATTTCTATATTATAGGTCAAATTTTTTAGCTAAGAAATTTTCTATTTCAAACTCTCAAGCAAAATCAACCAGACTTTTTCTCGAATTTGTTAAATGTCTTGAACAAAGAAGAGGAATCACTCTATTCATTTACTTGTTCATCATCGATCCTCATTTAGTTTTCAACCAAATCCCAAACACCACCCATTACCTTATTCGAAGGCAAATTCCATGTTCTTGACTTTGAAACGATTATAAAGGTAAATTCTAAACAAAAAGGTACATATATGAGACTTTGTATTTTGTTATTTAATTACTTCATTATTTCAATTTAGTACATCGAGAAGTATTAGAACCTTGCATTAAAGCTTAAGGGGTTGCGTGTCACTTCTAAGTAAGTTCTCAAACTTTTAAATCTCTTTATTTATGTTTATACATGTTTTTTATGCTTAAAAATTGATTAAACATGTAAAGTTGGTCTTAAAATTGAGTAAAAGAGAACTAAAAACTGAAAGTTCCACGGAAAAGCTTGTTTGAGAACAATTTGTCTGCAATCAAGATAGGGGGCTCTCGAACCCGGTACCGTGACCATTGATTGGTGTACCTAGTTCGATCAGCCCCTAACCCAATAGTGGGCAGAATGTTTGTTTTTGAGTATTTTTGCCTGTTTGACCTTTATTTTGCAGCTTTGCTTGGAGCCGATTGCGATTTTAACCACTGTAAGTACCATGTATGAAAACTTGTTTGAGTAGTTGAATGTAAATACTTGTTTTATGCCATGATTTTGTGTTAGCTTAGCTAAGATTGAGCTTAAAAAAACATCATTCTTCACACCTTCATTTTTTTCTTAATGAATCATAAGTAATATAACCATGTTAATATAAAATATTGGTATAACTTCGATTTGTGACAAAAAATTAACTTAAACAATAAAGTAGGTAACTTCGTCTAAACCCGAATCTTTAAAATTTAAGATATACAATTAACATTGGAAATGATGTTGTATTGGAATCTTCTTGGAAGAGTTGATCTAGGTGGCGACTCTGTGTCTTGATTTAGGAATTTAGGTTCCTAAATCTTTTAAATTATTTCTGAAGTAACTTGTCCCTTATTTGAAATAAGTTTTAACGGGAAGAAATCCTCGCACGTCCCGAAAAGTAACGATATGTCCCAAACAAGCAATTGACCTGACCTACTTGGTAAGCCTCGATAAAAACGTCGTCTGCTCACAAGGGTTTAATAAAGAAAGGTGTGGAGGGGTGTAATATTTAGTGTTTAATGAATAACTGGTCATTTCTTACCAGTTGTTCCCACGCAAGCCACGCTGAAGTCGAGGCATTGCTACCTCGACTGCAACTGACTATAAATAGATCTGTCAGGCCAGTTTTCAGTCAACCATGACTGAACAACGAAAACTGTAGACATGTAACTAAAATTCAATTATTTAATTTTTTTATATAAAATTAATGAAAAATGAAACGACAAATCGTAGCAAAATGAAAAATGAATTGTGAGTGTAATTTTCTTCCATAATTAAATAAATTAAGAGCCAGTTTGGGATATAAATTAAGAGCCAGTTTGGGATTACTTTCCCAGGCTGCTTTTCCGGAAAGCTCTATTTTCAAGCTTTCGCTATAAGTAACAGAGTTGATTTTGAAAAAAAACAAATCAAACAGTTCCTAATTATATAATATAAAGGACCAAAATATGTTGTTCAAAGTTAAAATATGTAATTCTATCAAAAGTTTGTGAAAGTAACTTATTGAAACAGGAACTTAAAAACAATACCAAACAGACCCTAGCCCAATGCTTTTCTGTACAAATTTTAGCAAGTAAAACATATCAAATATTGATTTCTAGATTATTTGTTTATTTGTATCACATTGTTTTCTTCTCAGTCATCGGTACTGCTCCCCAGCCACAACCACAGTCTGGCAAATAAATAAAAGGCTGAACTGATTTGATATTCAGCGAAACAAACAACGTAAGGAATTGAAGTGACCCATTTTTAACAGAAGAAAAGAAAAGAAAAGAAGAAAACTTAAAATCTCTCTCTCGCACACATTTAACCTGCCGGCGACGAAGATGCCGAGACCTGGCCCCAGACCTTATGAGTGCGTTCGGCGCGCTTGGCACAGCGATAGACATCAACCTCTCCGAGGTACCATCATTCAACAAATTTTCAGGTTCTTCTCCTTTCTTTCTTTCTGCTTTTCTGTATCGATTTTGTGCATTTTCTAATTGCTCGCCATCTCTTTGATTAGGGCTGCCAATGACGCTCACTGTGCCGCCACTAAGAAGAACAAGGAGTGGCTTGAAAAGCTTCCTATTGTCGTCTTTAAAGCTGAGGAAATCATGTATTCTAAGGCCAATTCCGAGGTATTTTCGCGTTCTTCTGCTTTGATCTTTCGTTTTCTTTGTTTGTACTCAATTTGCATCTTTTCTGCTTAGGCTGAGTATATGGACCCTGAAACATTGTTGGATCGTCTTCATGATGCCATTAACACCATTATTCGTAAAGACGAGAGCACTGAAACAGGACAACTTTTACCTCCTTGTATTGAAGGTGCTGATATTTTTTCGATTGAACTCTAAAACTACTGCTTCTAGGTTTTTCTTTTGTATTTAGCTAGTTGCTTGAATTTTTGGAAACTTTGTTGCAACTTCGAATAGGAGATTTTGATTTGTATCAGGTTAATTTAGTGTATTCTGCATATAATTAGGCTTGAGTGTTAAATCACAATTCTTTGTTTTTGCCAAATTGTTGTGTAGCTGCCCTCAATCTAGGATGCATTCCAGTTAGAGCTTCAAGAAGCCAACGGCATAGTAATCCAAGGACTTACCTCAGCTCAAGAGTACAAGAACCTGTGTCCGTTCCTCTTAGAGTATTGGAAAAAACTAACGAAAAGCAATGCTCTCAAATATCTCAATTACAGTCCAGCAGTCAGTTGAACTTTGCAAGAACAAATATTAGTGCAAGTACAACGGTTCCTGTTTCTGAGTATAACTGCCATTTCACAGAGGCTAGTAAAGTTAGTTCTTCTTATAATTACCCTTCTTTGAATGAGATTATTCCTCCTGGTTGTAGTATGATGTTGTCTAAGGAAACTAACAAGGAATTGAAATTGGGTTCAGTTTATCCCTTATATTACGGAACTACCCATCATGTCAAACAACCTGAATTTGTTTCCCATATCCCGGATAAGAGCTGTAATGATATCATTGTTGGTAAACCTATCGGCAACTTAGTTACAGGGGCTAATGAAATGGGTGCTGCGAAGAACTTTTTCTTTCGTCCTGGTTCTGAAATTGCTGGCAATAGTTTCTCCAAAACAAATGTAGGGAATACTCGAGAGAAGCCATGTGGGACACAATATGATCTGACTTTAAGGTTGGGTCCATCCACTGATCGCTTTATGAACATGGAAAGGAGTTCGGCTCAGGAGAATGAAGATCTTGCCTCGTGCAGCTCTCAAGACAGGGGCAAATATAGTCATTTGTCTCAACAAAGAAACACTGAGTTGTTTCTTTCTCCTAATAGTAGGTATACAAATGATTCCTTTGGTTTCAGTCCAACTAAGTGCTTTTACAACGGTGAAGGTAATAATTTGGACACAACTATCAGAAAGCGCAAGGAACCCTTTAATGAGAATATGGAGGATGAACAATTTTGTCAGCGATTTGAGTTTCCCCCTAACCAGTTTAGTGGTCGTAGAGAAAGACGAGGTTTGTAGGAAGTCGATATTTTCATGTTTTAGTGTATTATTCCAGGAATCTGTTTTTCAACATTATTTTTCATAACCTGATCGGAAAGGTATACTCTCTAGCAGTTAGATTGCAAGTTGGATTTAGCAAAAAGCTGAAGCGTAAATGGAGTTGCGAGTGTTAGTATCATATGACCAGACTCTTGAGAGGCTACTCTTGCTGAATATGATCAATTCATGTCTTCCTCAAGTTAATGTGGCTTGGAGCAGGCGATTATTACTTAATTATCTTTCTTTGTGAAAAAGAAAGGCGTAAGAGAGAAAGAAAAAACGCTGAATGCTGACTAAATGTATGAGTGTACGGCACAATTACAGTTGCCTGAAGAAAGAGTTGGCTTCCTTTCATTTTCTGTATATCCGAATGTTAATCAAGTAACAAGGTTTTGGCCTTTAGTTCAGAAGCAGGGTGCGAATTTAGAGTGAGAATGTTGAGGTTTGATAGTTATTGTATTTTCCAGTTTTTCAGGATTACTGTGTTGGTCCAACCACAAGTTTTGAGAGTACATTTGCAGGACTGAACATTGCGAGGTTGAAAGTTATGTTGAAAAGCTGCAGCATGAGATCTTTGTGGTGTAGTTTCTTTAGTTAATGGGGGCAATGAGAACAAGCTAAAGTTTCAATCTTGTTTAGGTGAGTTTAGAGCTTCAGTTATCATAGCTGGCCGGGATTTTAAAGTTTACGTTTCAGATGTAAAATGCTACACTGATTCCTACCGTCCTTTAGTTAAACTATTTTAGTTACTGGCTTGCTATCTATTGTTCAAACTAAAAACCTTTGTTTTGCATATTGCTTTTGAGATGTGAATACATCTTCCTCTCTTTACTTTACCTCATTTCCAAGAAAGTATGCCATTTCATCTGTATCTGTCATGTATTATATGATATCTAATAGTTTTATTGGCCGAATGGATTGCCCCCTTGAACATGTCCCTAAACCCCCTAAACAAATGTTGGTGAAATCACGAAAATTCTTGGAATTTAATATAGAAAATAGAGGATGGAATAAATCCTAAGCAATTTAGTTAATTGTCCTATTTTATTGGATCAAGCGCATGTAATATAATTAGCAACCTTTTGCCTTTGCATCTTAAGGTGCTTTTAATTTGCTGGATTGATAAAAGAAATATGATATTAAAGTCTATTGGGAAAACTCGTAGTTGATTTCTGCACATGTTCAGACATTTTAATTTGGAACTTCATATCTTATAATTTAAAATCACTATTCAACGATCCCCCTTATAAAATTTTTCTATCTCAAAATTACAAGAAGGCTTGTACTTTTCTGAAATAGTCAAAACCCACCAAAGATGATGCTATAATAATCTGACAACCACAATTATGAAAAACTATTATTAATAGTACTAATTGCTAAGCCTAAAACACATAAGACATAACAAGAGCTTAGAAAATTCAGGAAATTACAATAAAATAGATTTAGACCAACCATTAATAAAAGAAGTAGATCATAAAAGAACAAAAAAGAAACGAAGTGAAGGCACTGAGATTGGGCAAGGATGGATTTGCAAGGGATTTTGGCGGAGGTGAAGAAGAAGATGAAGATTTTCCATCTCCAACTTTGATAGCAACCTTTTGACCCAATTGGCAATGTGATCCAACTGAACATATGAAATAAAATGTACCATTTTCAGTCAATGGCACGGTGACTGGGCTCTTATCTTTCAACACTCCATTAGTTTTTGTGCATCCTTTATATTCTCTTTCTGTTGTAACTTGTAGCACATTGTGTACACTTGTCCACTCAAATACTGCATTTAAAAATATTAATTCAATCATATAGCATTTTCTAATTACATTTATCAATATAAATGCCTATTTTCCCTTTTTCGAGTTAGACAAAATTTGGGACAAAACTTACAAAGCGTTGTATTTAAAAGAATAAGAAGATAGTATCAAGCATTGTCTATATAAATATAGTGGATTCCAACTTAACAAATCATTTATCAATTACATGGTTCTAGTATTTTTAAAATAAGTTAGTTTGACATTGCTTTTCCAAAGCTAAAAGTTTTTCTAGAAAAAGCTTCCCCACTCTAGCTTTTAGAGAAATTTATGACGTTCAACACCACATCTTCAGTTTATACATCTCAAAAAAAAATTTATTACAAACTGAGGGTAAAAATTATAGAAGTAACTACCTAATAAGATAAATCCAAAATATTTGCGCGTATACCACCAACCAATCAAGTTCCTTTGTACAAAATTCAATGCCAATTGACACAAAAAAAAAAAAAAAAAGGGAAATTAAATGTGAGCAGTAAATTAAACATGAGCACAAAATTGCACATCCAGCATTGAAACATTTATGAAAGAATAATTCGAGAAAATAACATAAATAAAAAAATACCAAGAGAATCTCCAGCGACAAAGGTAATATTGGAAACCCAATCTTCATAGAAAGAAGTGTTAGTAGGGACTATCCAGCCGGCTGTGCCGCCTACATTGTGTGAGGTAGCAGCAAATGAAGCCGCAGGTAGTAACACTAGGAGAAAACACAAGATGTTGTTCATGATTCGGTGTGTTCTAAGGTCGACCCTCTTCTTGTTCTTGTTTGTGTTTGAAATGAGAGCCAATCAAGTTGGTTGAAATGAGATATAGAGATGAGATTTGAGTTCACTTGTGCAACTTGTAGTTGTAGATTTATATATGTGTGCATGTATTGATATATACATAATCTGCGGGATATAGTTTTCGGGGAGCTATTTTGAACTGTCTCCCATCTAGTGGTAAATCTAGAACAAGGCAGTTGTTTCAGTTGGCTGGTTAATTATATTATCTTTTACCATTATACAAGTTTTATTACATATTGACCCACAATTATGTTTTTAACAAAATCACCATGGAATAAACCATAAAATAATATCATTTATTTTTGTTTTTCTAATTAAGTTAAACAAAGTTGAGAATTTTTTTACATTCATAATCGTAAAATTCACATTGATTAAAGGTTTGCCAAATAATTCTTCTATATCCATTATTTGCATTAAAACATGATAATGATATGCTATCTAACTTTGAGAAAAAAGGGAAGAAAAGAACATTATAAAAGATGCAAGTGATTAAACAAATGTTAAGCAAATTATGGCACCAACTATGAATTATGTACGATATCAACATCAATCCACATATATTAAAAATCAATCATTAAAATGTAGCACAATCATTCAATCAATTATTAAAATTTGCTATTAAACTTTGGGTTTCTGAGATGAAATTTGTATTTGTTTGCAAAGATTAATGGTCCATTTTCCTTATTATTTATATATTCATGTTACTGATCTCTTGCGGCTGAACTTTCAACAATATACATGGCGTGTTTATGTTTGGAACATTATGAAATCTAGAGCAAACTATGCAAATTTGCACAACTCAATGTTCAGATTCGCACTTGTACATAATCATGGATCAACTTGATGCCTTCCGAATTGGGTGCCAGAAAAATCATCGGTAACCAAAATATGATAATGTAAATTAAGGAAGAGGAAGATAACAAAAGAATATCAATGGTAAATTTTGAGCCTATTTTGCTTCTCTTCACCGATTTATTTATTTGTTGTTGAACTTGCTAACTAAAATTTCAATCCTAATCATATTTATTCTAAATGTAAGATTGATAAATTTTTGGGGACTAAAATCCTCTGTCCCCACTACTCTATCACTAACTCTGTTCCCCATTTATTATTTGACACGTGTCCGATTTTTTATCCTTTTTCAATTACTTACAGTTTTAAAATAAAATTTTCAATACCACATGTATAATTCATGCACACATGGTAAACATTAAGTGGGGGACAAGGTTGAGGATAGAATAACAGGGACAAAGAATTTAAATCCACTTTTGGGCATTTACAACAAAAGAACAAATTATTTTTGGGTTGCCACGTGAGCAAAAGAACCCACAATATTCAAAATAACTGTTTTTTTAAGTGAATCTCTCCTTTCCTATTGTTCTTTGCCTTACCCCAATATTTCTTCCATCTCAATCCACTTTTGGCCTCCTCTCCACCGCAGTTGCATCTCAACTCTATAAGCTCTTCGTTGTCCCCGCCGCATCTCAACTCCACAATCTTTGATTCTTTGAAATTCATCGTCTTTTCTTAAATTTGTTGATTACTTCTTGCCACAATGCTTAAACATTGATTAGTTGTTTCTTCGATGTTCAACCTGGTTTCTCAATTTCCGATTACTTTTATGAAATTGCCGATTCATAAACATTGACGATAAAAGAACATTGATATGAGATTTAAAACATATACAAATTAAACATACATGTTCAACAATGAATCGTTCGATTTCACACTAGTGAAGATTGATCTTATAAGATAAATGAGTTTTTGATTGAAATTTGGATGATCGGTATGTATTATTGTTCATGAAATCAAGGATTTGTCGTGATATATCAAATTGGTAAGTGATATACAATTTGTATAATACATAAGGTATAATGACTATTATACCTTACATAGTAGCTATTTTTTTTTACCAATCATACGACCTTCACATATATGTTTTTTGCTGCAAAATTGAGTATTGTCTTGAAACATAAGACTTTAGCAAAATCTTTTATACTTAATATAATTTCATGTTTTGTATAACAGCTCTTATACAAGGTATAACATTATTATACTCGGTATAAGACCTTCATAACATGGTTTTTTGCCACGAAATTGAGTAATGTATAAGAGTTGATGTTATACTTGTATAGGATTGTAAGATTTCTTTTATTTTACAAAATTCAAATTTTATACCTGATTTGTAGTTCTTGTACCAGGTGGAACAACTTTTATACCATGTATATGAAAATTATAATTTTTATTCTGAAAAATTCAAATTATATCGCTTTAAAGATAATTATGTTAGCATAGTTTGCCTCGCTCGATGAAGCGATAATGCCTATTTATAGGAGTGTTCAAATGTAGGATGGAATGAAATCGAATTGTCTTAGCACATTCATAGCCTCAAATTTTAAAATCATTTTCCCACATACTTTAAATTTTATGTTCGAATGGTCAAAACAGTCTAAATAGTCAAACAATCAAAAGTCCAAAGAAGCAAAAAATGCGAATTTGAGGGCTTAAATTTCTGAACATGACCAAAATAGGGTGGGAGTAGAGCTATTATACTTGGTCTAGTTTTATTTGTTAGGCTATTTCTATTAGGAATAGGCTCGTAGCAATGGTTCGCAAGGAGTTTCCCCCTAGCAATGGCCCATGCGAGCCATTGCCACTTTTTATTTTTTTTTTCTCCATTCCAATCTTATAATGTGTCAATCTTATCGGGAAACTACTAGCATGAGTATTTACACATGGAAATGGCTCGCGTGAGCCCTTTCCCCCACATAAAAACATTCTCGCATATCTTATGTTGTTAGTCTTATTTGGCAATTGCTTATTCAAGTAGTTTCACATAGTAATGGCTTGTGCGAGTGGTTATCGCAGGTAATAAAACGTCAAACTCTGAAGGAATAAGGAAAACAAAGTTTAATAAGAAAATCTTTTTCTCTCCATTGTTGAGTTCTTAATTTCTCTAGAACTTTAAGCATTTTACATGGTATTAAAGCGTTAATACGATCGAACATGGTAAAGAAAACAACTAATCGATTTGCACCTATTCAATCTATTGAAATTGCATCAGGCAGCAACTCTAGTGGAACAGAGACTGCTCAATTTCATCACTTTTCATAACAAGAAAATTTGGGATCAGTATTGGTGGTTGTGTTATTCAATGGAAGTAGTTTTCTACCATGGAGTAGATCAATTCGCAGGCATTGATAGCTAAATATAAACTATCATAAATTGATATCATGTTGAAGCGCTAGAAAAAGGTTTTGTTACTTACACTCTATGGCAAAGAAGTGATTGTATGGTAACTTAATGGATTTTGAATTCCATGACAAAGGAATTTTCAAAAGCTTTCTTGTATGCAAAGGATGCTAGAAGCTTATGGAAAAAACTTGAAGAAAGATTTGGTGGAATAATGGAACTAAATTATTTCAGACTAAAAGAGAGATCAATATACTTATACAGGGAAACAATTCTATTAAGGTGCATGACACACAACTAAAGAAGTTGTGGGATGAATAAGACTTGTTAAAGAAGATGCCATCTTGTCAATGTGGAGCTTTAGAAGATTCTATTTACGATATAAAGAAAAAATTATAGAATTGAAGCATGAAGATCAGTTGATTCAGTTTTCGATGGGGTTGAATGAAAGTTATGAAGCAGTCAAGAGTTAAATACTATTAATGGATCCTTTCCCTTCACTCAACAAAGCTTATGCCATGATATTAAGAATTGAAAAGTAGAAGAAAATCTACATAGAGAAGCCTATTGAGATGGCTAACTTTTTTGCTTGATATCAAGCAAAAAATCATAGCTGTAGGAGTAGAGTTGGTGGAAGATTTACAAGGAATAATGATAAGAGAAAGTGCAATAATTGCAACAACACTAATCACACCAAGGAAACTTTTTTTCAATTGATTGGTACCCATCGAGAAAAGAAGGCATAGAGATTTTCAAGCATATAATGATGTAAATGATGAAGAGGAGATGCACGATACTATGAGAAGGAAATAAGGAATTTAGACAAAGAAGAAAGAAGAATGACAATTGCAGATTTCTCACAGCATCAGATGAGCCTGATTGCCAATGAGATGACATAATGTTTAAGGGGAAATGAGTCATGGAGGGCCCTGTAATCTAGAAAATCAAAATGAATGAAGAATTTTCACCCTTTGTTGGTTTTTCATGTACATATAATCCTAATAATCTAGATTGGATTATAGACACGGGGGCTACTTCTCATATGAGTTCACAATTGAAACTTTTTCAAAATGTTAAAAGAGTAAAAGCTAATCATTTAGTCATACTGCTTGATTGTTCTAGACAAAGAGTTGATTTAGTTAGAGATGTTCCATTATCAAAGAATTTGAAGCTAAGAAATGTTTTATATGTCAAATAGCTAAGAAAAGCTAATCAATTCCGCTTATTATCAGTGGGGGTTATCATGCTACAGAATAAAAGTCAAACAGCAGATGCTCTAGCTATGTTTACACTACGCCATAGATGGTCTATTGCAACAACAATAAAATGTTGCCTAAAGTGCTAAAAGTGTTGTGAAAGCACTTTTCGCAACACTTTTCTCTGAAAAAAGTCATTGGTGATGCTTCCCTTGCGAAAAGTCATTTTCACAACACTTTTTTTTCTCACAACGCTAAGAAAAGTGTTGTAACAAGTGACATTTCACCACACTTTTTTAGTACTTGCAACGCTTTATGTTGTGTTGCAAAATATACTCGTCGCCATCAACGTTAACTTCTATTAGTTTTTTTGTAACACTTTTGTTGTTTTCTCGCAACATTTTTATTATAACACTTTAAGCAATTTTGCAACACCTTGTCTAGTTTTCGCAACACTTTTTTAAAACACTTATGTCACATTTGAAACATTTTTTGTGCTTATTGCAACACATTTGTAAAACATGTAACTGGACTTTCGCAACACCATGTCGAGTTATTGCAGCACTTTTTACAAATACTTCACTGCACATTATCAACACATTGTCCGGTTATTGCAACACTTTTACAAAACACTTGATGACGCATTCACAAAACATTTTACAGCCACATTTTATATTACACAAATACCTAATAAATTCACAATAATATAATGCTCCAAATTGAATGTCAACATATGCATTCATAAGTCTAGTCTCGCAATCCATCACAATAGCTAATGCATAAAGCAATCATAAGACATACATATATAACTAACTTAAAGTAGTGAAGACATAATTAATACACACTCCTAGTCAAAGGATTGTACTTAACAAGTGCATAAAATTTGGCAACATATGTTACACCATTTAGTTATCACTCGTGTCACTAGACACATCATCAGCTGTACCAGTTCCTACATCACAAGCAACAGAATTGATGATGGCATCTAAATTAATGGTAAGATCAGGATTATCAGCTGTAATTTGGTTCAAAATCAAAATTAGGTTTTCCTTCACTTTGAGTTTCACTCTCACCTCGACATTCAGTTGCAACTTATCTTGGACCTTTGCCACCAATTCATCAACACTCATAGCAAGCAGCTGTGATGAACTACTATCTCCTTTCTGCACTTTGTTTGGAAATACGCGCCTGCCAATGAGCCATGTTGGTCCATGAGATGCTTCCCCAGCCATGAGCGCTTATTCAATGCTATCAGTGCTCGCACCCAGATTCGTGCACATATTCTCAAGAGTATGCTAAAAAAATTTAAGAACTCATTAATATTACAATCACAGATTAATAAGAAACTAGATTTAAACTTTAACTAATGAGCCACATATTCATTAATTTTACAATCACAGATTGATAATAAACTGAATTTAAACTTTAACTAATGAGCCACACAAAAGGTTTAAACTTTAACTAATGAGCCACAAATTCATTAATTTTACAATCATAGATTGATAATAAACTGGATATAAACTTTAACTAATGAGCACACAAAAGGTTTAAACTTTAACTAATGAGCCATAGATTCATTAATATTACAATCACAAATTGGTAATAAACTGGTTTTGAACTTTAACTAATGAGCCACACAAAAGGTTTAAACTTTAACTAATGAGCCACAAATTCATTAATATTACAATCATATATGCATAATTAGCTGGATTTATAATACAGGTATTGCTAGTAACAAATTCAAGTTTGATTAAACAGTGGACATAACAACAACAATTTGGTTTTTCAGTTATTTAGCTATCAAGCCAGGGACTAAACTATCAACATGCATTCGAGTTCCAATACATATATCAGAAACAAATCATAAACAAATCCTATAGCCCCTCAAGTGATAAATAAATCATAAATACTATATCTCATGGACTTACAATTTTACTGGTTATTGTATCAAATTCCAACTTGTAATTACGGCCTTATTTTCGTTTACGGGTCGCAATAAACATTTCAGCCTTCGAAGGTTCTTTCCCATCATTTTGCGATTTCTAGCAGAAACGAAATTAGCTAATATATGTGGCTCTAAATCAGAAGTAACAGTAATTATCAAAAGTAACAGTACCAATTGGTGGTTGACTTGGGCCAAACTTGTTAAACCCATATTTTGTGGATTTACTTTCTTCCTCCGATTTAGAGCATTTTTTTCAGCTTGGGCCTACAATGGTGGCACAGGTTATAAATTGAAACTGGAAATTCATAGGGAATATAGATTTTAAGTCATTGAAATGTACATTGACTTTTGGATCATTCCAATATTTAAGGCAATCGTTGAACTCTTCAATTATAATGGTGTCAGGCCTATTCTTCGTTTGATCCTCATCAATATCATAAGCAGTGAAATGTCATTCCTTGATACGGGACTTGTTCACCTTCCAAGCATCATGTACTGCTTTCATTACCCATTTTTTTCGCTCATTCACCGATATCGTACTTTGCCTAAAATATTTATAAGTTTCAGGGTAATATATATAACATATAACTAAAAATAAAAATCTAAAAAACAAGCTTATCCCCACAAAAAAATACTAACATTCACATATCCCCATAGAATTTCCTTATCGGGAACCTTGTGCCAACTTACATGATTGATGGCCACATATTCCCTACCTAAGGTTCCTAAGAACAAGCTGAATTGTGAAATGAGTTTTTTATCATCAGAAAAAGGTTGGAACTTGTCATTGACAGTTATTATCTTTCTCTCTTTCCTTGCATGTATGCTATCCATCTTAGTTTTGCCCATCCCTATTCTTTTATTACTTTCATCTTCAACTTCATTTGTTGCTAACAGTTTTACATTGTCAAAGTTAATTACATGGAAGAAACTGCTAGAAACTACATAAAATTAGATATTTAATAATTTTAATAACCTTGGGATTCAGGTTGGGGCTGATTGGCAACTTCTTTTCCCTTCTTCTGTTGCTCCCGTAAAGCTAAATATGAAGATATATTCCCAAGCTTCCTTTGCAACTGTAGTGGTTCAGTAGACTCTGGAATGATAGACTCCGGAGTCTCAACAATATTAGGTGTTGATTGGAATGTTGCCTCATGATTCTCCTTGCATCAATCAGCAAAAAAACACAACATTGAAGTACTTAACCTTTAAAGACTGATTGAAATACAAAAATAAAATTAAGTAATTACTTAACCTTTAACTGTTAAGCAATTAAATTTTAGACATCAACACCATTATTTTTTTACCAATAACTTCAATTTCATATATTACCAATTCTGAAAACTTTCGTCTCTGTGACCTTGTATTTCTAGCTGGACTACTGGCTGGGATTTTTTCGGCACCATCCGTCTTGCATTTAAACAAATTAAAAAATCAAACAATGAAGCCAAAGCAGCAACTGATACGCTAAAAGACTGATTGCAAAATTTTCCATGGCATACTAAATTGTGTCAGTTTCAGTTTCAAATATACATAATTAGAAAACAAAACCTTTGAGGCACCTTTCCTGACAACATTGTTACCCGTCATTGCAGACTTCCCTTTACGCGCCTAAATCATAAAATAAGACATGTTGTAAGTAAGATTAAAAAACGATGACAAGTCATTCATGAAGGAAAACTAATGAAGGTAAATTGCCATAACAAGTTAATTACCTATTTCTTCTCCACCATAACTGGAGCATTTGAAAAACTTGATTGTGATCAGCTAGTGTGCCGACTTGTTGCACTCTCCTTATATAGCCTCTCCCTTTCCTGCATATAATATATCCCGTTATAAAAGTACAAATTATGCAACTTTTAAAAAAATGAACACAAAGCACACACCTTTGCATGATTATCAGATTCTTCACATTCTTATCCCTCTTCATCAGTCGGATTATAATCATCAATGCCATCATTCTGGGCATCGTCTTAGGTAGTTTTACCTCCGAGAGCACTCAAACCATCAGCTAGCTTTTTCAATTGAAGAGAAGTAAATCGCTCCTTATTTTGTACGATTCTCCTTGCTCTTGTTACCTCAATTCTGACTTCTCTAGCTACTTTGACTGCAGCTATGGTCACATACTTCTTACGCTTCATTCCAGTAACTTTCCTCCATTCCATATTTTCTGCATCAGCACTTTTACTTAGCTTTTTTTACTTATACCAAATGACTAAAATATGAAAAAAAATTGAAGGACTTCAATGAAAAAATGGCTAACTTGATCTGAAATTTTGGTTTCGTGTTTGAAAAGTTTGAAGCTAAATAAGATATATAGAATAGAACATGACAGATAGAAATTAGAGCTTAATTAGAGCTTGCTGTTCTGTATATATAAGAAACTACAACATCATAATTACATAAATCTTAAAAGAAACAAGTTATGTTAGTTACCTAAGTTTTAAGCTAAAGAACTCAATAGAACATGAATTTAGATTAAACGATAACGTTCCAGAACATAAAGTTAATATTACACAAAATCATTTGTTACAAATAATAGAAGATCAATGGCTTTTTAGAAACAAATAGATCAATGACTCTATTATTGACCCACTTTTAAGCCATCTGCTACTAGCCCTATGACTTTGAAACTTGTATTTTGGATCCAACTTTTTAATGATTAACCTTCTGCTACAGTCCCTATTAATGACTAAATTGTACTTTGCATCCAACTTTTTTCCTCAATATGTAGTCTAAGCACAAGTTTTTATAAATATGACAATTATTGTAAACAAAACTAAACCAACAAATAACCCTATTACTGTATCATTGTAAGATATCCAACAATTACACATCAACAAATAATTTATCTTCGGACTTTTTCAAATAAAATTGACAGAATTGTTGGACAGAGAAAATGATAGCTCAAGGAAAGAAAAAAACTACTTGATATATTACAGATCAAAAAGCATAGGAATTATAGAAACTAGAGAATTTCTATATCATTTTTTAATCTCAAAATTTTACAAGCAAGCTAATATCGATGTTTTAGAGAACTAGTGTACCTATTACTATATTACGCGACCATAGAAAACCAAAGATGGTAGAATAAAAAAAGTTATTACCTTCACAAAAGTTCAGACTCGGTCTCATTTCTAGATGTACAGATGGATCAACAACAATGTCAATGTAGAATTCCACAATGCCTCTACAGTCAAACCTTGAAATGTAATCAACAACGCTCTTATCACTGCCACTTACAAATTCCCAACTACCAGACTTCCCTCTTATGTAAACTCCTCCGATTTTAGTGTAACCAAGATCCTCTTTGATAAACTGTGCTAACTCACAAAGTCCAAATCTATCCGGATCGATGACCGAATCGATTTCATGTTTTTCCCCTCATACATAGGCCTTATTGTACAATTTGCCCTTGTAGTAAAAGGTAAGACACATCTTGTTGGTAAGTATGAGTACCTATGTCAAACAATAACAACAAAATTAGAATATGCAAGATTTACCTAAATCAGAAAAATAATGACAAATATTTGTAAAATAGCAAGGCAGAATCAAGGCAACAAATCAAGGAAGATATTTGAAAAACCAATAAAACCAAGAAAGTCCAAAATGATAACAGCAAGCCAAGATTTAATCCCAAATCAGAACAAATAGTAAAAGTTCACATATAATTTATTATACCTGAAATATTATTGAAGCTATTTACAAACATAATATGTACAATAGTGTCGATTATTAATATATCAAATATCAGGTCCATAATCTAGTTGTTGCACTTCATTACAACACTCCATTTCATTTTTCTTCACCACATAATATGCACGCCTTTTTCATTTGGACCAGCAACATAAAATACTTGTTGAACTTGCGAAGCCATGATAAAAGGATCATCTTTTTTGGCACAACTTGTTGAAATTCACCCGAGTCAAACCAAATCGACACTTTTCTTCCTGGTACCAGCAAAACCTTAACAAAATAACAGAATGCACGCCCCAATAGTTAAGTTCAATAATTTCTTCTATTGCTCCATAGTAGTCGACATTCACAACTATCGTATTTTCATCTTTGAAACTGGAAAATCTAGTCGTCAAGGCTGCATAAAAAACTCCACTATTTTGGGTTATACACTTAGCATCTCTTTTCTTTTTGTGGAATTTGTATCCATTCATCGCATAGCCACTAAATGTGAATAGAGTAACAAAATAAGACATACTAATTTACTAACATTTTTATATGTGAATAAGAAATGTAGTTATAATTGCTTACTTGATTAATGCCTCTATTTCCTTATTCTTGGAAATGAATAAGATGTATCGATGAGCTTTGTCAAATGCATCATCATCCAAATGTATTTTTTCCCCATCTTTGTTTCTCCGTGTCCCTAAAGCATACCCCTCACTAGGATTGTTGGATCTTTCAAACACAGAAGATGCCTTCAAGTTGTCATTTCCACCAAAAAATCTTGAACAAAATGTAAAACTTTCTTTAGCCAAATACCCTTCAACTATGGATGCTTCTGGTTTACTCCAGTTCCAAACGTATGATTTCAGTTTGCCTAAATATCGCTCAATCGGAAACATCCAACGAGTATGCACTGGAACACCAAGTTTAAGTTCCCTATAAAGATGAATTTGCAAGTGAATCATTACATCAAAGAATGAAGGTGGGTATGTGGCCTCAAACTCACAAAGTATTTTTGCAATTTCTTCTTGCAACTTTGCAATGTCTCCCAAATCCACAACTTTTTGGCATATACCTTTATTGAAAGAACCCAATCTAATTAAAGGTAATGCAACTTCAGCTTTCAACGATTTCAACATACAAAATTGCAGCAAATATTAGAGCATGAAATGAGCATCATGACTCTTGTATCTCAATAGTTTCCTCTCTTTCATGTTAACACACCGACTTATATTAGACGCATATCCATATGGAACTTTGACATTGCTCAAAACAAAATAGAATATATCTTTTTGGTTATTCATCATGTTAAAGATGGCTGTTAGATACTCAGGAGGACGTGTTAGAAGTTGCGGGATAAGGGTGTAACTCTTTTCGAATGTCTAAATCTTCCAAATCTTGACGAGCCTTTAAGTGGTCTTTTGTCTTACCACTAATATTTAGTAAAGTGCCTACTATATTGTCAAAATTTCTCTATATACATGACATCCAAGTTATGTCTAAGCAAATTATATTTCCAATAAGGTAGTTCAAAAAATATAGACTTTTTCCTCCAAGGTGAATCGTCACTAGCCTTTCGCTTTCCCTTTTTCTTCCCAAACTCATTCTCATAATCGACTAGTAAAAATTCAATGTCAGTTCCACTTAAAGGTGTAGGAGCCTTTCCCATTTCAATTTTTCCATTTAATCTTCTCTTGTCAAACCTATACTTGTGTGATTCATTAAGAAATTTCCTATGACCCATGTAACACATTTTCTTGCTACTTTTCAAATGCATTAAAGTGGTATCATAATTACATGGTGGACATGTTAGAAAACCTTTTGTACTATACCCCGATAACACCGCTAATCTAGGAAAATCAGTAATGGTCCATAATACACTTGCACTCAATGTAAAGGTCTCATCAGCCTTAACATCATATGTTTGTACGCCAACATCCCACAAATCTTTCAGCTCCACGATTAAGGGCTGCATATAGGCATCAATGTTGTTTCTGAGAGATTTTAGACCAGGTATAAGTGTTGAAAGAATATGATTCTCTTCTCTCATACTCAACCAAGGTGGTAAATTGTAATTGACCAACACAATAGGCCATGTACTATGAGTTGTACTCATTGTGCGATAAGGATTGAAGCCATCGAATGCTAAACCCAATCTGACATTTCATTTTTCTAAAGAAAATAAGGGATAGTTGGCATCCATAGCCTTCTATGCCTTGCCATCAGCTGGATATCTTAGCTTGCCATCTTTATTTCATTCTTTGGTATGCCATGTCATAAGTTTAGCAAAGTCTTTGGACAAAAACATCATTTGTAGCCTTGGTTTTAGTAGAAAATACCTCATCACATTAGTTGGAATATGTGGAATCAGTCCTTCGGTTTCATTAATAAGAGCACTGTTATTTTTCACCACTTTCCACCTAGATAATCCACAAATTTTGCAAACGTCCTCACTTTCATTGACACCCTAATAAAATAAGCAATCATTAGGCAATGCATCTATCTTTTGGTAGTCAAGACCTAAATCCTTGATGGTATTCTTGGCATGATTAAAAGATTTTGGTATGTTGGCATGGGTGAAAGCGAGCTTCAGAAACTCCATAATCGCGGTGAAGCTAGTTTCAATCATTCCGTATTCACACTTGATGTGGTATATCTTGATAATAAAACTTAGAGTATAAACATTAACGCATGCTGGATATAAAGGCTTTTTTCCCTCCTCAACAAGCCGATAAAATTTTCATGCAACTGCATTAACTTCTTTATACTTCCCTTCATTCTGCCCATCATAATTGATAGCATCTCGATATGTAGCTTGCAACATCATTTGTAAGTTATCTTCCGACGGCGTTGTCATCTCTGTGACTTAAATATTGATGAGTGTATATTTACTGTTATAATCATGATATTTTCAATCATTAAACACTATGATTTAAGTCTTTTTATACTTCATATAAAAGATTTCACGTAGTATGTAGTTGTTTTTTATGCGAATGCAGGTACTAGGTAAATCTTGGAAGTAAAGTGATTAAAGTTGGAAATCTATGTAAAAAGAGTGAAAAAGGTGCAAAAAGATGTGCAGAACTTAAGGAATTAGCAAAGGATCGAAGATATCAAAGATCGGTAGAAATCGCAAGGAGGAATCATGTGAAAAAGGCTTGTCATGATTGTGACACATATATCACGATCGCGACTTGTTAACATTCACAATAGAAAGTTGCCAACAAAGTATTCAGGTCATGACATACATTCGCGGTCTTGACCTTGACGGTTTTTGGTCAACTCTTCTCTTCTTTCAACCACCAGATAAAAATAATCAACCGCCATCAACTGTCAAATGAAAAGACACCTTTTAAAAGTCAACCAATCATGAAAAGGTGTCTTTCCATTGTAGATGAATTCAAACCAATTTAACCAATCACAATGAAGCGGTATAACTCTTCACCAATGGACACGACCCTTCATTTGCACGGATGCAACCCTTCGTACTCTATAAATAAGGCTTCAATCTCCATAATTTTGGATGGATGGGAATGATATGTGGTATATTGTATAAGGTGTATATGTACATACATAGTTCTAGAGAGAAAATCATGTAGATTTCACTTCGTTATAAGTTAGCGAGAAAATGTATAAGTGATTCAATACTTATTTCAATCACTAGATTTATCTACATATTCGAGTGATTATTGTATAAGTGTAATTGCACATCACTTATCAATAAAACTTTTCGTTCTTCAATATTTGTTTATTCAATATTGACAAAGAATAGCATCCTAGCAGAGGTTGTGAACGAGCCGAGACCAAATTCAAAGCTGACGTAGGAATTGCGGGAATTGACGACTCCCATTAAAGAGTGGATACAGTTTGATCAACTTTAGCTTTCACTTGCATACCTTACAACTTTGCTTTGTTTTCTACTTATACTTTCTATTTCAAAGTTTATGATATGTCTATGTGTCATA
>CATIWQ010005855.1:0-20541 GCA_949673415.1 Euphorbia schlechtendalii
TTGCATTCTCATCTTTCCAAACTAGTTTTTAGGAAAGGCATATCTACTCTACTCTTCTTATTTGCATATCTTTTCAACTTTCACCAAATCTATCTTCAAAATTATTTTAAAAAACCTTCGCATCGTTTTCTTTTCGATTCCTGAAGTAGTCCTTCCCTATGGGATTGATATCTTTTAAAACTACATCGCAACTGTATACTTGCAATTTTCATCATTTTTCTATTTGATAAGGGGTATTGACAACACCTATAGTTCACGTGAATAATTTTTTGGCGCTGTTGATATTTAACCAAACTCTTTGCGTAAAAATTATTAAACTTATCAGTAGAAAAGTGGCGAATAGCGTGTCATCCGTTTCTTTCTGCGGCATCCATATTGTAGTCGGCAACCATTTCATTCTCCGGTTGATAAATGAGACTGTTTCCTTCTGCAACCATCGAGATAACTTTTTCCTTCTTCAATTATGTTTTGAATTTCCCTCAATAGTATGTTAACTTGTTTTCTATGACAAATCATGGAAAAGTATAATGTTAATACATTTTATGATGAATGTTTTAATTATTTGATTGAGTTTATGCGAAGCAAAAATTTTTGCCCCTTCAATCAAAAGTTAAAACATGATAAATAAATAAGTTTAATAGAAATTCGAGGATGTCCCGTAAATTACTCTGTTGTAGGAGGCTTTTGTTGTAATGTTGACTTTACACTTGAGTGGACCATTGTCTTGTTTGGAGGTTCTTGTTTATCGGGATAGTGTTATCCCAGTTAGGCATCGTCTTTACCTGAAAATGAATGTAATGTATGCATGTTTTTATGCATGAACAATATTTATCATATGATGTATGTAGGCGTCGTGAGCTTCATCCATTGAGGAACCTTCTCTTGTGTTGGTGCATGGTTGCCCCTAGGGTTTGTCATGTTGGGGATTCCATTGATGACTTCCTCAAAGTGAAAATTGGAATTCTGAGCTTGAATCTTGCTTGAGAAAAGTATGAATGGGTCGTTGATCCCACTTTGTGTCAGCTATGATCTCTTGGAAGTCGTTTGCTTGAAGAGTTGAAGGAATGTGATGCCTCGTACCATTCCGAGGAGGATGATGAATTTGATATTGGTTCTAATTTATGCATGGACCGCCCCTACGGGTTTTCAATCTATCGAACCTTGTCCTAATTTTTGCCTAGACCACATTTTCAGGTTTTCAATCCAGCAGACTTATCTTTATTTTATTTTATTTATCTTTTTTTGTGTTTACTCACGATATTCTACCATTGGCATGCAAGCAATCAAAATAAACATATGCATAAAGATTCAGCAAAAATAACAATTCATTGATGAACTTAACAGGGGTGTAAATGTTTCAAATGATTTAACTCCTGCCATCAATTAGCCCTTTCAGGTTTTCTAACCAATGTGGTTCTCTCGATGTCCTAAGTTTTGCCTGAGCCATCCTTTTTGGGTTTTCAACTCAACAGACTATTCTTTTTGTGATTCAAAAAGAAGCCCTAATTTTTGCTCAACTAACCAAGTGTTAATTGACAGGCTAATTACAAATTTATTTTTTTATTTGTATCGCTTTTTAGAGATTTATTTCTTTCACCTATGCGTGATAGTAATTGTGTAAGACTTAGTAGATTTGGTAGATCAGTCATCGTCCATGTCCACGACTTCATTTGTTATCTCATTCAGCATTTCTAACCGGTTGGGTTGAGGTGTAGGTGATGATGGGTCTTGATCATCTGTGTTTCCTTTGATGGTGCGATGATTGCCCCACAAATAGTAGTGAGTCATGTGAAGGAACTGTTGACGTATTCAATGGTCTGACTCCTTTTTATCTTTATCATTGACTCTTGTTTGACTATCCCACGAATGATGGTGATCCGTGTGATGGAGTTGTTAACGTGTTCAACAATCTGACTCCTTTTTTGTGGCATTGCGCCAGTTGTTTGGTCTTATGAATGGTGGTGATGGAGTTGCTGACATGTTCAATGATCCAACTCCTTCTTTGTGACACTGCACCGGTTGTTTGGTCTTATGAATGGTGGTGATGGAGTTGTTGACGTGTTCAATGATCTGACTCATTCTTTGTGATGTTGCGCCAGTTGTTTGGTCTTTTGAATGGTGGTGATGGAGTTGTTGACGTGTTCAATGATCTGACTCATTCTTTGTGATGTTGCGCCAGTTGTTTGGTCTTATGAATGGTGGTGATGGAGTTGTTGACGTGTTCAACGATCTGACTCCTTCTTTGTGATATTGCGCCGGTTGTTTGGTCTTGTCAATAGTTGTGATGGAGTTGTTGATGTGTTCAACGATTCGACTCCTTCTTTGTGGCATTGCATCGGTTGTTTGGAGGTGATAGAGTTGTTGACATGTTCAATGCTCCGACTCCATCTTTGTGGCATTGCGCCAGCAGTTTGGTCCCAACTTGCTTGGTCGACTTTGGCCTTATTCTGGCTCCGATCCTTTTGATCTTTGTGTGAGTCAGTGGACGTTTCTTGCTTGGCAATCTTTCCATTGATCTTTCATCCTAGTATGATGAGGCTTTGGTCTTTGCATGCTTCATTCTCTTGATTGAGTTAGTGGATGTTTTATGCTTGGAGATCTTTCATCCTTGTATGATGTGGCAATTGCTATCACGCATTGTCTAAGTACTTATATTATCTCTCACTTTCTCTCAAGTGTCAAATCATTTGAATTTTTGGGGAATCCATTTACAACCAAATTAATTTCATGAAAGGATGTGTCACATGTGCTAAAAACAATATGTATATGTTTATGAGAATGCTTGACGTCTTATGAATGGTGGTGATGGAGTTGTTGACGTGTTCAATGATCTGACTCATTCTTTGTGATGTTGTGCCAGTTGTTTGGTCTTATGAATGGTGGTGATGGAGTTGTTGACGTGTTCAATGATCTGACTCCTTCTTTGTGATGTTGCGCCGGTTGTTTGGTCTTGTCAATAGTTGTGATGGAGTTGTTGATGTGTTCAACGATTCGACTCCTTCTTTGTGGCATTGCATCGGTTCTTTGGAGGTAATAGAGTTGTTGACATGTTCAATGCTCCAACTCCATCTTTGTGGCATTGCGCCAGCTGTTTGGTCCCAACTTGCTTGGTCGACTTTGGCCTTATTCTGGCTCCGATCCTTTTGATCTTTGTGTGAGTCAGTGGACGTTTCTTGCTTGGCAATCTTTCCTTTGGTCTTTCATCCTAGTATGATGAGGCTTTGGTCTTTGCATGCTTCATTCTCTTGATTGAGTTAGTGGATGTTTTGTGCTTGGAGATCTTTCATCCTTGTATGATGTGGCAATTGCTATCACGCATTGTCTAAGTACTTGTATTATCTCTCACTTTCTCTCAAGAGTCAAATCATTTGAATTTTTGGGGAATCCATTTATACCCAAATTAATTTCATGAAAGGATGTGTCACATGTGCTAAAAACAATATGTATATGTTTATGAGAATGCTTGACGTCATTAATAAAATATCAAGCAAGTAAACAATGTTTAATTTATTCAAAAAAAAATTCAAGAGCCCTGTGGGCAAAGTAGCTGAAACCTAAATTATTGCATAATCATTCATCACGGGTTAGTGCCCCCATAGGTATCTATGGATTTGTAGTGTGCCATCCGCTCTGCTTTCTCAAACACTTCTTGATAGCTATAGAAGCTATCATATCCAAATTTGTTCCTGTATGGTGGCAGTGCACCGTCCAGCAGCTTTGTTATCATCTTTGATAGGGTCAAACGAGTTTGTAGCCTGAATTGTGTAGCCATCCAATGTGTATAGTAGGATTTGAAGTTTTCACCCTACCTTTGTCTTATAGCCTCCAGATGTTACATTGTGGTTTCTTCTGAGAGTTGAAACCATAATGCTCCAGCATAGCTTGAGCGAGGTTATTCCAATTGGTAGCTATGTCCAACGGAAGGTGGCTATACCATTCATTGACCGGGTGGCATAAGGTGACGACGAGTGCGTTAAGCGAGTGCGCGGGTCGCCAGATCCTACGTACTTCTCAAACTGCGGCATTGCGAAGTTTGGGGGCAAGCTGTCTTCGTCCCCGATTATCGGTTATGTAGGGTGTGCGTTCCTTAGATGGTGTTCCTTGTGCTTGGATAAGAGCCATATTGCCCCTGGGGATATGCCTCAAAGTGGGGTAGTTGAGGTGCTTGGAACTGTGAGGCAACCGACGTACTCCAAGAGGGAATAGGGTGTTGGGTCACTCCTTGGTGGAAAGGCCCTGGCACGAATGCCGGCTGCCCCTTTTATCCCGGGAAGAATTGGGGAAGATTTGCAAAGTTATATCCTTACTGCCTAATCAGAGTCTGGTTGAGCTGACTTTGTCCTGCCCCGAACTGATAAATGGCAGTAGGAGTTGAGGATACTACATGCGAGGTAGGATATCCCCCTGTTGGATTGACATTGTTAAGGGTGACCTCCGAGATGGACACTGCATTATGGGTCCTCCCAACATGTTGGCGAATGAGCGTAGCTAGCTGTTCACTATTGGCAAAGGCATTCAAGGTAGCTGCAATCTCGGCGCTCACCGATGACTGCTGAGAATTTTATCCCGTAATGACAAGGTGATCCTCTCCCGCTCTTTCTTCTTGCTAATTGGCCTTAATAGTGCGTTGAACTGAATCTGAGTCTGAACCCGAGTCCTCACTTAAGTCAGTGTACGGAACCCCCTCCAGATTAGGCACAATTGGGGAAACGCGGACTAGGTGGCTAGCAGGCCTCTTCCAAGCCCCTTTGATGCACGAGCAGAATATTATATCGTGTATGTAAGATTCGTGATATGACTCATGATGCGGGTAATGCATGAAATTTTTAATGTTATGGTTGCATTCACAAGGGGTTAGCATGCCATGATGTGAAATAACATGTATGTCAATCCATTTGAAACAAACAGGTTAGTCGTTAAGCAAAAATGAAAATATGTGGAAATGAAAATCCAACAACAAGGGTTGGATTTGAGATTTTTACAATGTTGGTGTAACATCGTAATATGAGTGGTGTAAGTGAATTGACTAAGCTACCTATGTGGTAATAGGTCAATGGTGTGAGGAATTGGGAGGTCAAAATTGTTTCGGGTAAGCGGTGTGACATACCCTAATAAAATAAAAATAACTACCGTATGTAGCTACCTAATGAATGATTTGGTTATTTCACCCAATTAGGGTAGAGTTTTTGGATACCTATGAGGTCATCACTATTTGAGGGTATGTGGTGATACGTGAATTATTGCCTCATGTGGGTGAATGATTCGGGTATGAAGCATATACCCTTGAAGATTTCGTAAGGTAAGTAAGTTTGCTCTGTGTGGGCTTAGGTTAGGACATCAACTGGGATATCCTTTAATGATTTGGGCAGGTATTTGCTCCATTTAGGCTTTTGGTGTGTATAATTACCCCGGAAGGGCTGTGAGTCTGATGTTGAGTAGACATCTCATGGGTGACATGTGGTATATATTATTGCCCCTTGTGGCCTAAGTGTGAGATGTCAAGTGGACATCACGTAGTAAAAGAAAGATATGTTTCTAATGTACAGGCTAATAATGGGATGTCAAGTGGACATCTCGCTGAAAAGGGGTAAGTGATGTTCCTAAGTGGTTTTATGTTGCCCTAGGGTGACACGATCTATAGTGTCAACTGTGCCTAAGTGTATGTGAGACCAATGATGATAACATGATATGTACATTTAATATCATGAGTGTGTGCATTCAAGTGTCTGCACAAAAATTTGTGATTAGTATGACATTTGTACAACGACGAATTGAAAGTAGTATATACATAGCACATAGCATGCAACGTCCAAACTTCCAACCATAAAACTCCCTCGTGTAGGGTTTTTGGCTAGTCTCTTTCCTAAGTTTGGTTCATCTTAGTTCCATGAAGATACTAAGGAGTGCACTTGCAGAAAAATATAATGCATGGTCATTTGTTGGGTAACACCCTAGGGAAAATGCCTACGGTTTATTTACATGAGGTTTATAAATGGGTTGCTGATGTAGAAGGTTCTTGTTGCACTGAAATACACTCTAAGCCTCTTCCCAAATGGGTTGAGGGAGGTACATTTAATATGGCAACAAGTGCTCCACTCGCTCAAGTACTATCTTTTCTCATGGAGATAGATTAGTACAAGAGAGAGCTTTGCGGTAATGGGGTACCTTAGACCTATAGGCTAATCCCTTCTACTACAATGCGTTATTATGAATATGTCATAATTAAGAGATAACGGAATAATGTGATCAATAATTTTTGGTACTTATCCAAAATCTAAAACCTTTGAAAAACAAGTTTTAGAAAAATCCCCAGCGGAGTAGCCACTGTGAACGGGTGACACGGAGCGATGGGCCAAAAGCACGCGAAGATGAGAGGCGCGGTCCACAGGGGTTTTTGAAAAAAGAAGCACCGGGTCGGGGACCTAGGAAAAACGTTGAAAGAGAAAAGCGAAAACGTTTTAGATCAATTCGAACCCGAATCCGCCGTCTCTTAGTGTGGAGTCACCACCTGGATTACCTCTTTCCAGGAATTAGAATCCTGTGAGGCTTAATGTCCAGGGGACGGCCCACCAAGACACAGAGATTCGGGTCTAGGATAAGTTGCTTATTTCTTATGTGATCACATTATATTACATCTATAGAAAACCGTATTTTCTTAGTTATACATATTCGCACTTAGGTCCTTTTTAGAGTTTACATGCATGATTCACGTATAGAAAAATCAGTAAATCCATCCACAAAATAATAAGTGAATGCGGAAAGTAAATGCGGAAAATAAAATTACAAGGCTTTCAAAAATCAAGGGATACAACCGCCCGCTACCCTATTAATTACATTTCCTTAAAAATATGTGCAATACTCGAAGAAAAAATAAAATCCTAAACATACATCTAACCTGCATCCACAAAGGTTAGCACAAGGGATATCACATATGTTTAATTTGATTTTAGCAAGGCCCGTCTGGCCTAATTAAAACATCGAAGATTTTAAAGTTGTTAATCTAAATAAAAATAGTTCATTTTTATTTACAGGTATGTTGGTCAATTTTATTAGTGAAAATGACTGTATGGTAAAAGGTGAGGTCTGTTATCCGGGAATATATTTTATTCTCTTCGTGGGGGTATTCTAACATAAAAAGAAATAAAAGATGAAGAGAATTACAACATTATTTACAATAACAAGGAATAAAAATAATTCCTAGGCCAAAAATAAAAATTAAAAAGAAATGAAGTGGATGAAAGCACGGAATCCGCAATTCTAGGAACTCAGAGGCTTAACCTTGAGGTATGAATACACTTCGGTGTATCTGTTCGGCCTTTGGAAGTCATCCTCGTCCTTTAGTTTAGGAGAAATTGTTGATGTAAAAGTCCAAAAATCTTCGTTTAATTCTTAGAATTTTAGTGTAATATAATTGGAACATACGTGTTTATTTATCCAAAAGATAATCAGACTTGGGTTCTAAATTTATTTTAGACCTGAGAATATCTGAGGATTTAAGATGAAAAGATGAAGAAATTTGATTAAAAGATGAAGAAATTTGGTTAAAAGATGAAGAAATTTGGGATCCAAAAGTGTTTTGGATCAGAGAAAAAAAAGAAGAAAAGAAAGTATTTTTGTTCTGGTTTTTTTTATCTGAAAGAGAGAATTTTCTTTGAATTTTCGAGCCCCTTTCAATCCAAAAAGATCCGACTGTTTATAGAAAAATCCTGAAAAAACCAAAAAGTGTGCCTCGCCAAGCTCTTTGGCGAGGCATGAGCTTCGCCAAAGTCTTTGGCAAGGCTCAGCCTCGCCAAGGACTTTTGGCGAGGTTTGCCTCGCCCACCTTTGGCGATGCGGGCCTCCGGATCTGGTTTTTCATCATGTTTCATGTATTTTTTTTGTGTATTTTATGTTTTTTAATGAATTAAATAATTTTTATAGAAAACGTCCCTTTGAATTTAGCGACGAGAAAGACTCCCATTTGAAGATCGTCGAACAGTCGAAAATCGTGTGATTCAAGGATAAATTTCCCAAAAAGCCATCATCATTGAATGCACGAGCTGGTATAAAATCCCATGCTCACAACGGATAAGAGAAATTTCGATCCTAAAAATTCTCCCAGTAAACTTATTAAGGACGAGTGCATTCTACTACTCCACAAATATCTTTCCACTTCGTTATTTTGTCTAGTAGAAAACACCAAAGTCCAAAAGAAAGATTTGTTTGTTCTTTCTTGTGCAATGATGAAGCAAAAAGCAGAATTCGTGGATATTATCAGGAATATAATGAAGAAGAATTCTACAAGTATGAGGAACAAGATTTGGGTGGCCGAAATTATCACCGCTATCATCTTGGGTGCGTGAAACGAACTCCCCTATGTCCAACAACCAGGTGAGTATTTTCGTTATATGGATGGGAATTACTTGAAGAATACCAGACTCCTTCAAGAGAATGATGGTGTCTATTCTTTCTATTCCTACTCCAACCGCACTAAGAAGCTAATCTCTACTCATGAAGATTCTTCCGTTGGCCCATCTAATCCAACTGTAGACATCATCCTGAAAGGCTCCAATGATTGAAGAAGAAGATGAAGAAGAAGAAGAAGAAGAAGAAGAAGCTACGAAAGATTGGAAGGCGACCATGTAGCAAAAATTGGACAATTACCAACGGAACTTGGAGTAATGAAAAAGGACATGAAGATTCTAAAGAAGAGTAATAAATCGATGCTTTGAAAATTACTATCCTTCTTTGGAAAACAAAATTGTCAATTTACTCCTAGTCCCCTAGATTCACCTTCTCATTAGACGGGTTTACTCTTTTCTTTTCTTTATTTACTTTTCTTTTTCAAATTTTTAGATTAGTTATTTGTTTTTAGTTTTTAGATTTTCAATTTTAATAAAGTCTTCTACAATAAGGATATTGTGTTCTTTAGTGTGGGGGGGGCATTTGTAAAAATACCCAAAAATAAAAAAATTAAATAAATTAAAAAATTGAAGAATTTGAAAGTTTTTCTTGATTTTGTGTTATTTATACATTATCGATACCTATACTACACTAACATATGTTCCAAGGTTATTGTGAGTGGTAGGTGTTTCAAGTTTGATGTTAGTGCAAACTTCGAACAAAATGTTTCGAATTTGAGCGCAAGTAGAGTGTGAGCGTTTTGGCATGACATTTAACATTTGGCAAGGATGAGTTGTGAGTAACATTCGAAAGCAACATTCCAAGTAAGTTTTGATATATATTTCAATGCAACATGAATTAGTATAAATTATATAGTTTTAGTTTAATTCTACCAATAAGTTAATAGTAGAGTAATATCTATTAGTGTTCTTTTTATGAGTTTTATATGCAATTCTCGAATACGTCTTATAAGTATTGAGTGTGTTTAAAGTGTTGGGAAACTATAGCCATAATACTTTGAAAGTAATCAATAAATGATGAGGGTATTAATATAAAAATCAAAAGAAAGATAGGATAACCAATGAGTTATGCAAAAGGTGAGGAATGGTACGGAGCAAATTGCAACCATTCAATGAGTGAACAAACAAAAGTAGCATAGCATGAAAAATGGGTGCAAAGTACAAATCTGTACTTCAAAAAAACATATGCTTATAAGAAAAAAAATGAGACAAAGTGATATGAAGCATAAAATGCAACCACTGAAAAAAGGGGAGAGTGGTATAGAGCATAAAATGCAACCACTAAGAGTGTTTTTAGCATCCTAGGTTACCTAAAAATGCCTTGAGATCGAACTTTCTAAAGTGTGCTTCCTTTGTCCTTTATACTTTATACTATACTTAAGAGAAGGAAATATTCGAGTAAGCATATAACACTTATATGAAGACGCAATTCGGTTTACCCTCCATTAAGAGCAAAGGTATGCAACTAATCTCTATAAATTTCCCATTACTAATTTGTGGGAAATTTCAAACTTCTACTTGAATCTTATGCAACGTGGGAATGTAGTACTCACTATGATAGTCTTTTGCCAAATGAGGTACAAACTTGAATACTATTTTATACACTTCTGTTGGTTTACCTTGAAGACAAGGCAAAAGTTAAGTGTGGGGGTGTGATAAGTGTATAATTACACTTATTATCATGATATTTCTACATAAAAATTGATATGGTTTAGAATTATTTTATACTTCATATAAAAGATTTCACATGGTATGTAGTTGTTTTTTATGCAAGTGCAGAAACTAGGTGAGTCTTCGGAGTGAAATGATCAAAAGTAGAATTCTATGCTAAAAGAGTGAAAAAGGTGCAAAAAGATGCGTGGAATACAAGGATTTGGCTCAGGATCGGAGTTGTTAAAGATCGGTAAAGTTACAAAGAAGAAACATGAAGGAAAGAACAATTCATGATCATGACACCCATTCGCAATCGCGACTTGTTACTCTTCATAGGCAGAAAGTTACAAATCATTATTCACGATCATGACATATGATTCTCGCTCTCGACTTGTGATGGTTATTGGTTATCTCTTTTCAACTACAAACCGCCAGATAATAACAATCAACTACCATACACCACCATCAACTAGCAACCGAAAAGACACCTTTTGGAAGTCAATCAATCATAAGAAGGTTCCTTTCCATTGTGGATGAGGATGAATCTTTGCATCCAATCATATTGAAGAGATGCAACTCTTCGCCAATGGACACGACTCTTCGTTTGGATAGACATGACCCTTCATACTCTATAAATAGGATTCATATCACATCAATTTCATGTTGCATGGTGCATGGTATGAATAGAAGGCATTGAATGATAGTATGCGTGCATAGATAGAGAGTGAAAATATCTAGATTTCGTTACGTTCAAAGTCTTAGTGAGAAAAATGTATAAGTGATTCGATTCTTATTTCGATCACTATATTTCTACACAAATTCGAGCGATTGTTGTATGAGTGTAATTAAAAGAACTTATCAATAAAAGTTTTCATTCTTCAACATTCTTTTGTTCATTATTCACAAAGAATAGCATCCTAGCAGAGGTTATATACGAGTCGAGACTGAATTCAAAGTAGATGCAGGAATTGCGGGAATTGATGACTCCCATTAAAGAGTGGATATGGTTTGATCAACTTTAGCTTTCACTTGCATACCTTACAACTTTACTTTGTTTTCTGCTTATACTTTCTATTTCAAAATTTATGATTTGTCTATGTATCATAACGAATATTTCATCTAGTGTCTCTTATATTAATTAAGTTATATGCTTTCGAGTTAACTTTAAGAGTGATTTTGGGGTTGACAAGATTATGTATAATCACTGGATCTTGTGATTATAACACTATTTAGTGAGCCAACATTTTTAGAATATTAACTTGCTAAATATGGCTATGTGAGAGCGACCTGTACTAAGCATATTAATTTTGTCATCTAGGTTCTTATAAGTGTCATAATTCATTTTCCCTAGATTTAGAAAAGTCATCTCATGTGTTGCTCTACGGTGAATTATTGAATATTAGGGCATCTAGAACCGTATTTGTTGAAATTATTTAGTGTATGAAATATTCTTGATGATTTTGCATGTTTTTCTCTACTAAACTTGTTTTTAAGAAATATCTATATATTATACATTTTCTCTAGTCCGTTCATGCATCTGTCCATTCATCCATCTATTATCCTATCCATCAAACCCTTACAAATTATCTTATTTCTTTTTTTCTATAACTCTAGTTGGTTTTAAGAACCGAATTCCTTCCTCGTGGGATCGATATCTTTTAAAACTACATCGAAATTGTATACTTGCATTGGTCATCATTTTTCTATTTGATAAGCGGTATTGACAACACCTGTTCATATTTTGAACTTTTATCTTATTGGTAGAAAAGTGGGGAACAAGGTTTTTAACATCATCACCGAATATAAGCCCATTTAAATTAGTATAGTCAAAACCTTGTGATCAATAATGATTACCGTCGAACAATGGTGGCCTAGTTACAGACATTCCCTCTTTAAGGAAGATAGCCTGTCCTAAGTTGGAACTGAAACCGTTGTAAGCCATTTGGGATCTTTAATTCAAAGATAATTAGTCTATAAGCTCAGCACTACTCTCATACCACTTGTTGGTCCTAAATGGCTTAAACTAATAGTACAGGGGGTGAATAGAATTCTTTGTTTTTTCTTCGATTTTGTAAAAATATTTTACCAAGTTAAGTTTTAAGATGCATGCTAAGTTAATTGTGCTGAGCTGGGTCTAAAAACAATAAATTGCTTAGCTTTGCTAGCATTATTTATCTTCAATTTCTGTTGAGTACTTTACTCAGCTCGGATTGGTTTTTCAAGCAAAGCAAGTGACAACAAAAGAATGATAAATGAGATGAACATGATAAAGGCAAACAAATAAGGTTATAACTTTTACTCTTGATATCCTGGTTTAGCCCCTATCCTACCTCCAATCCTCAGATTCCTTTTCTAGCTTTAATCAACTAGTGATTCATTCATTCCTTAAGCGGAGAAGCATTTACTACGAGTAGAAGTGTTATAAAAAGTACCCTCCTTTCTAACAACCTCTCAAACTCAGTTTAGGTATGCTTCCTAAAATGACACTCAGATTTATCAAAAGAAATTGCGAACAAAAAAATTCAATTTATAGAAATGTTGAATCCTTTTACAATGTTAAATCTTAAGTACTATTCTCTCTATTACAAATAGATTTAGAAATTGATTGTTTGCTGATTACTTGATTTAGAATTTCTTGAAGTTGGGAGTAGTTGAATAGAGTTTCAACTCTTAGAGAAAATTGAGATGATTCACCAAGTTTGAACATCTGCTCCAGTCTTCTATTTATAGTTGAAGGTTTTAGAATTAGCTGTTGCAAACTTCTTGTCTTGACATCTCTTCAATATCTCTTCTCTTCAAATCTTTCAAATTTTCCAGTTGGAGAAAAATTCCAAGATGTTTAGAGACTGAGATTTTGAATGTTGAAGCATGAGATTAGTCCGTTAATCCAAAGCATTAAAAACTTGTTTATCTTCAAGTAATCTATTTTGATAGAGAGGCACACGAGTTGCAACATGAAATTCTGTCATTCAATTACTTGGTTACATTGCAGAGTTGCATGGAGACACTGAGAAACGATGCATGTCAAAGGATTCCTTTTATCTTGGACTTTAGTGAGAATCTCCAACATTCCGCACTGACACCTTTTGTCTGTGAGGACCACTAGAATATCTCTCAAATTTAAGCACTTTTTCTCCTCAAAAACGTCAAAGGAATATTCCTTTTCTCACAGAAACCGTTAGCAGCCCAAGTGTCAAATATTTCTCTATGTGTCGAGGATATATAGCTTTTCTCTCAAAAAGCTAACTCAGCACAATTGAGTACATATCTTATATACTATGTAATACTAAGCTCAACTCAGCTTTTCTTACTCTAAGCCATAACTTAATTAATTACTCAATAAACTAAGTTGTTTTTCCTTAAACAAACTCAAGTAAACTTCATTAATTAAGAGTATACTTAGTACTCAATTAATTTCACTATCGTAGTCAGTTTGTTATTTCCTAAAAGTTTTAAGTACTATGAAGTACTATTAACTTGGGTTCAACAGAAAGCACTAAAGAAGATTTGGATGAATAAATGGCGTTGCTGACCAAAAAATTCAAGTGCTTTATGAAAAAAGATTGGAGATTCTATAAGAAGAAGTTTCCCAGCAAGAAGAAACCAATGCAGTATAGAAGAGAAGATGAGGAAGGATAAAACAAAGAATACATCAAAGAAATTAAGTACTTTGGATGTGGAGAAAAGGGTCATATCTAATCATCCTATCTAAATTCAAAAACGACACATTGAAAAAGAAGTTTGGCCAGAAAATGAGGCACTCGTTGTCACATGGAGCGACTCTAAAGAATCTTCATCATCTAATGAAGAAAGAAATTATTCTTCCAACCTTTTCTTGATGGTGATTGACAAAGGTTGAGGCGAAAGCTCAGCATCAGTCTCAAATGGCAACTATTCCACTACTGACTAAAATGCTAAGAGAAATAAAGGGAAAAGTGCCAAAGTTGTGGTACATTCTGAAATCCCATTTTCAATTGTAGAGTTCACCCAGATACTCTTTGATTTTATAAAACTGACCAATCGGTTAAGGAAAAACATCAAGGAACTAGTGAGGTGTTATGAGGATCTAGAAGACATTATTGCTTCCTTATCCCTTGATATCCACTTTCTTCATGAAAAAGATAAGTATCATGAGAAGCATAATAACAAGCTCACTAAGCAATTAAATGAGTTGACTACTGATCTTATAGCTTTGAAGAAAGAAAGGGTTCCTCCTCCATACCATAACTCAGCTTCGAGAAACCAAACTCACAACTCTTAAAGGTGAAGAAATCTTCTCTAAAGAGGAAGCAAGTCAGCCTAAACCAAAAGTAGCATGTGGCTTTTGTGGGAAGGCTAGACATGTAATTGTTTTATGTTGGCATAAAAATTATTATTATGATGATTATGACTAGAGTAACTTCACTGCTAACAAGGGAGGACCCAACCTAAATGCATGGGTACCTAAAAAAAACTTAATTATTTTTTCAAGTGAGTTTGAGATCTGCTGATGACACTGGAAGTGGTATTTGGATAGCGGTTACTTGAGACATATGATAGGAGATGAAAAGTAGTTCATCTCATTAAAGCGTAAAAGAAATGGGTGTGTTAGCTTTGGAGATAACCAAGATTGTTGGAAGTGACACTATTGGTGTTTTCCATTCAATTGAAGAGGTATCTCTTGTCAAAGGAATGATGTTCAACTTGCTTAACATAGTTCAGCTTTGTGAAAAGGCAAAATGATTACGTTCGACTCATCAGGTTGCTCAGTTATTGATTATAAGATTGATTCTACTATACTCTTTACTTCTATAGTTAATAATGTATATACGATTGACTTATCCCCTGACTCCACTAATGTTTGTCTCATTTCTAAGGAGGAAAGTTTGTGGCTTTAGCACAAAAGGTTAGGTCATATAAATATGACATTCTATCCAAATTATCCAAAAAGCAATAATTTATGGGTTTACCCAGCATCAACTTCGAAAATAATAGGCTTTGCTCAACTTGTCAACTTGGTAAGCAAGATAGAAAGTAATTTAGATCAATTAACAACATATTAATTAAGACACCTTTGGAGCTCCTACACTTGGACCTTTTTTGCCTTGTTCAACCTATGAGCAAGGGTGAAAAGAGATTTTCCTTGATTGTAGTGGATGACTTCACAAGATTACATGGGTAGTCTTGTTGAGTAGAAAATATAAAACCTTTGAGTCATTTGTTAAACTCAGTTTCTGGATAATGAATGAACTAGGAATTAAAATCTCTAAATCCAGATTGATCATGGACATGAATTTGAGAAATTCATTTTGAATAATTTTGTTCAAAGCATTGTATTCACCATAACTTTTTTGATCCTTATACGTCTCAACAAAATGGGGTGGTAGAAAGGAAGAACAAAACCATAGCTGAGATGGCTCGATCTATGTTGAGTGATAACAATCTACCAAAGTACTTTTAGGGGGGAAGCTATTAACATGTCATGTTATATCCTTAATCAGGTTTTAATTTTGAATACCAAGGAGCAGCTCAGTAAGATTGGTCATCTCAGATCTTTTGCCTATTGGAGAAAACACACTATGAGCTTTGGCGAGGGTGCAAGTCTAAGATTGGTCATCTCAGATCCTTTAACTATAGGTGTTTCATTGTGAATACCAAGGAGTAGCTAGGTAAGTTTGATCTGAAGGCTAATGAAGGCATCATTTTGGGTTACTCAACTAACATCAGGATATATAAAATACATGTCAAAAGAACTGGTCTTTTGGAGGAGTCTATGCATGTAGATTTTGATGAAACTAACAATGCGAGTAGATGTCCCTTTGATGCTGATGAAGAAGGAGTAAACCAAGCTAGAAAATCAACTCAGTGTACCACTCTATGCACTTCCCAACCAGTACAAGAGAAAGGAATTTAGGAAGTTAAAGTTGATGAAGATCTTACAATCAACTTCAATGAAGAAGATCAAGTTCAACCTCAACAACTAACTATAGAGACTCATGTTGTAGATTCGAGTCTTCCAAGAGAGATTAAAATTCATCGCACTCACTAGGTCAGAAAGCATTGTCGATGATGTTCATAATCTATTAATGACATGAAGTTAGCTCAGCAAGATGATGAGGCATCCAGCTTTCATCTTGATTCAACCCAAAAAGTTTAAAGATGTAGAGGAAATGACTACTGGATGATCATGGTGCAAGAAGAACTAGACCAATTCAAGACAATGATGTTTGGGATCTAGTTCCTAATCACAAAGGAAAATCAATCATCAAAACAACATGGGTGTACAAAAACAAGCTTGATGAAGATGGCGTTGTTGTAAAAAAAATAAGGCCAGGTTTGTTGCATAATGCTACAATCAATAAGAAGGGATCGATCACAACGAGACCTATGTACTAGTTACCCATATTGAAGCAATTAGGATTATGTGCTTTTGCATCACATATGAATTTTAAATTATTTCAAATGGATGTTAAAAGTTCTTTCTTACATAGCTTCATTCAAGAGGAAGTTTATCTGAGACAGCCTCCTAGATTTGAAGATGCAAAGAATCCATAGCATGTTTACAAATTGAAGAAAGCTCTATATGGATTGAAGCAAGCATCACGTGCTTGGTATGAGAGGCTGACTATTATCCTAATCAATAAAGGTTAAGAAAGAGGTAAAGCATATACAACTCTGTTCACCAAAGGAAAGAAGATGTGTTCCTTGTCCAAAGTTGATGATATTATATTTGAATTAACCAAAGAAAGGCTTTATAAAGAGTTAGTAAGAAAATAAAGAGCACATTTGTAATATCAATGATGGGAGAGCTCAACTTTTTCGTTGGACTGCAAATCAAGCAAAGTGAGGATGAAATCTTCATTAATCAAGTGAAGTATGCCAAAGAAGTCTTGAAGAAGTTTAACATGGAGCATTCTAAACTGATGTCCACTCCCATTTCCATAGACATAATCTTGAGTAGGGATGAGGCTGGTAAGCTTGTAGATAGTAAGTTCTACAGAGGTATTATTATCTCACTGACTTACTTAACTAATAGTAGGCTTGATATTAAATACTCTCTGTGTTATTGTGCGTGATATTAAGCTGACCACGGAGAATCTCACTTAGGAACTGTCAAGAGATTTCTCTAGTATTTTCAAGGTTCTATTAATGCAAGACTATGGTATCCAAACAGCTCGGATTTCACTCCAAGAGGATAAACAAATGCAGATAATGGAAGGGACAAGCTTGATAGGAAAAATCACCATAAGAGGTTGCCATTTCCTTGGAGAATCACTTGTCTCTGGGTACAGTAAGAAGTAAACTACTATTGTGTAGAGTACTGTAAAAGTAGAATACATGGTAACAGGAAGTTGCGAAAAACAACTAATATGGATCAAGCAACAATTAGAAGATTATGGTATAAAGTATAAATGCCTCGAAGTTATGTGTGATAACAAGAGCATAATTAACCTATTCAAGAATCTAGTTCAACATGTTCGGATGAAACATGTCAATATTAGACATCAGTTCATAAGGGATCATGTGCTAAGAGGAGATGTCAAATTGGAGTATGTTCCTTCAAAGGAGTAGAGTGTAGACATTTTCATAAAGCCTTTAGCAAATGAGCAATTTAACATTCTCAGGGAGCTAATTGGCTACAGAATCCAATTTGATGAAAATCTTAGAAAAATGGGCTTAGTGTCTGTTGATCCCAAGTTAATAATTCTTGACAATACTTAAAACTTTTTAGAAATAACAAACTTTCTAGGATAGTGAAATTAATTGAGTACTAAATAGACTCTTAATTAAATAAATTGAACTTGAGTTTGTTTAATGGAAAAACAACTTAGTTTACCGAGTTTTGATTAAGTTATGTCTTAGAGTAAGAAAAGTTGAGTATTACATAGTTTGTACGATTTAGACTCAGCAAAGCTAAGTAGCTTTCATTTCATAAAAGCTGAGTACTTTTGACACTTAGAGAATAAAATGACACATATGCCTTTAACATTGTCTATGAGAGATAAAATATACCTTTGATGCTTTTCAGGAGAAAAATGTCCTCACAATGAAAAGGTATCAGTATGGAATGTTGAAGATTCATCGCTAGCATCCAACGTAAAAGGTATCTTTTGACATGCACCATTTCTTAATGTCTCTGCCCAACTCTGCAATGTCAACAACTAGACAAATCACAAGATTCCACATAGCATCTCGCTTGCCTCTCTATTAGAATGAAATTTCTTAAAGTAAACGCATTTTTTAGGCATCAAAATTAATGGGTTCATCTCGAGCTTTAATGTTCAAATTCTCTATTTCTGAACGTCTTGGAATAAATGAATAAATTCGAAAGTTGTGAAGAGAAGAGAAATTCAATGTCAAGTTAGGATGAAAAGTTTACAATAGTTACTTCCAAGACCTTTAAGTATAAATTGAATACTGAAGCAAACGTTCAAACTTGGTGAATCACCTCGAATTTCTTAAGAGCTGAAATACTATCAAAATATTCCCAACATTCACAAATTCCAAATCAAGCATTTTAAGCAAAAGCACATATGTTGAATCAATTTGTAATAGAGAGATTTAGTCTTCGATTTAACATTGTAAAAGGATTCAACGATTTTATAAGTTGAAATCCTTAGTTCACATTTCTTATTCAAATCTAAGTGATAGTTTAAGAAGGGTACCTAAATTGTATTTGAGAGGTATTTAGAAAGGAAGGTACTTTCTATAATTAATTCTACCCACTATAAAGGCTCCTCCACCTAAGGAAGGAAAGAAACACTAGTGGGTTAAAGCTCAAAAAGGAATCTTGGTACTTGAGGTAGGCTCGGAGCCTAACCAGGATAAATCTCAGGTGTTGAATTTGTAACCTTTGTCATCTGTCTTTGTAGCGTCTTTCTCATTCATCATTCTCTTCATTTCATAAGTTAAGCTTGAAAAACCAATCCAAGATGAGTAAAGTACTAAGTAGAGATTGAAGATAAACTAAGTCAGAAAAGCTGAGTAGTTTATAGTTTTGAGACATGCACTCAGCACAAGTTTCTCAGCACGCATCTAAAATCTGAACTTGGAAAAGACTTTCATAATATTTAAAAAGAACCAAGTAACTGCATCCACCCCCCTGTTGTGTTATTTAAGCTATTTCACTCCAACAAGTTTTATCAGAGCAAGTGCTCAGCTTTAAGACCCATCGTCTTTGAGTTAAAGATCCTTATGGTTTATAATAATTTATCTTTCGGCATTAGGCAGACTACAATCCTTAAAGAATGAATGTCTATAATCAAGCCTCCACTCATTGATGACCAACATTATACGTTTTGGAAAAATGGCATGAAAAACTTTATCTAATCACAAATCAAGCAAGCATAGCTAGCTATTGGGCTTTACCCTGGAATTCCCATAATTGTAAGGAATGGGGAGCAACTTTTAGTTGATATAGAAGACTATGATGATGTTGATGTATGGCTTCTCAAAGAATGAGAAAACCATCAATTACTTACATTGCGAGCTAGATCTTACAGAATTTAATAGTGTCTCAGGTTTCGAGACAGAGCAAGAAATCTGGAAAAAGCTAGAGATCACCTACGAGGGGACCTACAAGGTTAAGGAGTCCAAGATCAACCTCATGCTTATAGATTATGAGCTATTTTAGATGGGCACTAATGAGGGTATTCAATCCTTGAATACCAGGTTCATTAATATCATTAATGAACTTACGTGATTGAGCAAAGAGTTCAGCGAGGAAGAAATAGTGAAGAAGATTCTCTAAATTCTCATTCTAGAGTGGGATGCTAAGAAGGGCATGATCGAGGTAGCTCATTGCCTGAAGACCTATAGCTATAATGAGCTCATAGGCACCTTCCTAACTCAGGAGATGTCTTTGAGGAGATATACTAATGACTCTAAAAGGAGTAAAGGCAAGGAGAAAGAGGGTAGAGCCATTGTCCTGAAAGCTGACTCATCAAAAAAATCCACCATCAGTGATTCAGATGAGCAGATGTCACTTTTGATAAGGCGATTCAAGTGCTTCATGAAGATGGATAGGAAATTCCCCAAGAAGAAATTTCCTAGCAAAATCAAGTCAACTCAACACCGTCGCAGAGCTTAGGAAGAACAAAAGAAGGAGCACAACAAAGACATAAAATGCTTTGGCTGTGGTGAGAAAGGTTAAATCCAGTTGTCCTATCCTAAATCTAAAAAGGATAGGTTCACAAAGAGGTTTTCCAACAAAAATGAGGCACTTGTTGCCACCTAGAGCAATTCAAAAAAGTCTTCATCATCTGATGACGAAGCTATCAATTCCACCTACCTCTATAGTTAATGGCAATAGAGAATGAAAGGGGTGATAGCTCAGCATCTGCTTCTAAGAGAAACTCATCTACTGCTGACTATGAATCTGAGCGTAATAAAGGGTAAACCCCACAAATTGAGGTACATCCTGAAATCCCTTTCTCAATAGAAGAGTTCGCCCAGGTACTCTTTGATGTGATAAAGCTAACTAATAAGTCTGGTAAAAACATCAAAG